>BEXV01000718.1:35077-69466 GCA_003118195.1 Hemicentrotus pulcherrimus
CACCATACTACCGACAGGGAATCATATACCTTCTACTCATACGACGCATTCATCATCTATAACTGAATTATATAAATTAATATTGCCTTCCCGGCTTATGTACTTTCTCTCACGGTCGCATCAGGAGATGGATGAGCTTCAAAGATCGATTGAGATGGAGCGAGGGAGATGAAGAAAGAAGTACATGAATGAGATAGAGAGAGAGAGAAAGAGAGAGAGAGAGAGATAGAGGGGGGTAGAGAGATGAATGGAGGAGGGTGAGAAGGGAGAAGAGAAAAGAGAAATGGAAAACGTGGATGGTAGAGGGAGATGGGAGATAGAAAGAAAAATAACAGAAAGATAGAATGTGAAGAGATAGAGAGAAATAATAAGTACAACAACTACAACAACCACAACAATAACAAAATCAGAATAACTTTTGGAAATAACGAACAGTTTTGTAATTTAAGAAATTTAAAAAATAATGCTGTATATTTCAAACATATTCCAGAAAGATCGACAACCGATCAACATAAAGATTAATACTCAGCGATGTATATACCTTATTATATTAATGTCCGTTGAGACAGACAGTAATAACTTTCTTTTCTTTCATCTACACGAATAGAGGGGCTACAAGCATTGAAAGAGATAGACAATGAGACTTAAATAAATGTACTGCTTGTACAAAATATATTTTGGAAAGTCATAAGCGTCAAAGAAAAGAATTTTGATGGTAAAAATCAGTAAATGAATAGAGACAGTTGTACAAAACGAAATAAAGAAACAGTACTTATGAAGAAAGGATGATAGAAAGAAGCAGACGATTATGTCTGTGGGTAGGACCATGGGAATGACAGAGGAAGAAATGGACAAGGAGAAGAAAAGAAAAGGAGAAAGATACAGAGAGACAGAGGGAAAAGAAAAAGGAAAGAGGATAGATGGAGACAAGGAGATGAGTTGGAGCATGGACCTACTGGTTGGAGAGTAGAGTGTTGGTAGAGTTGATACAAATTAGCGGAGGCCTGGGGGATGGCGGTTCGGCTGAGAAGCCATCACGTAGGATGTTGTTTTGGTGAAGGGGTGTTCGCCATCACGCCATCATCCCTCGGAGAATGGAGAACGAGAAGGAGGAGGAGGATGAGGGTGATGAGGCCAGGCCCAAGGCATCATCGATCGTTCTTTAATAGGTGCATAAACGCGTGAAAGGAGTGGGAAGGGAATGGAACCACCTCGAGGGATAGAATTCAATGTCCTTCTTTCCCCTTCCCATTTTTCACCGTTTTTATCATTTTGGGGTTTTATATAGTCCAGTCTTTTCATTGTTTTGTTTCATGCCCTGTGAGGTGGCGATTGGGAAGGGTCGCCCAGTCGATCCAGATAATGACAAGGTGCTGAGAAGGCTGACCATCGATGATGATGAGGATAACGACGATGATGAAGATGGTAAAGATGGTGATGATGATGATGATGATGATGATGATGATGATGATGGTGATGGTGGCAGTGGTGGTGGTGATGATGATGACGATGATGATGTTGATGGTAGTGGAAGTGGTGATGACGATGATGATAATGATAATGATGATTATTATGATAACGATGCTGATAATAATGATTAGGAGGAGGAGGATGAAGATGATGGTGACGACGACGTCGATTATAATGATGATGATGACGATGGTTATGGTGATGGTGATGATGATGATGATGATGATGACGATGGTTATGGTGATGGTGATGATGATGATGATGATGATGACGATGATGAATCACTATATCATCGGCTGGTGGGTATGTCAAGGTATTCATGTAAAATATGGCAATAAGCTGCGAAACTGGTGACCGGCAAAATGGTGAGATGATCATATTACCTTAATAGATATTATTGATGATGCATTCAAACCTGGTCATGAAGTTGATTTTACAGAGGATTGTATATGAGATAATATGAAACGAAGAGCAAGAAAGAGAAAATCTTTATCGTAATATCAGATCAAGCCATTAGAATTCGTAAAAATTACTACGTCAGCTGAGAAATATTTGATACATATACATGTATACTCTAAGACGCCGGATTGTACCGTTCCAAAATTAATCGCAAATCGGAATATAAAATCATAATTATATTATTTCGTATATTGGAGGTAAATAACACGCGGCTTAGGTCATCCTATTTCCATGAATTATTGTGTTATTGATTACTAAACATTATCCCGCAAAAGTGGACAAGCAAATTTTGTTCTGCGAACACCGTATACATCCTGATTCGTATGCGTCTGATAACAAATACATTCATGTACAATGGCGTTAACAAGCTCATCTTTTAAAATTAGCGCAAGTCACACGTTCTAGACATGGACACGTATCGCCCTTTTTCATTTTTTGATTAGGTATAATGAATCAGCCTACACGTGTATACATTCCTATTAATTCAACCAGATTGGAAAATCATGCATTCATAGGATTCGAGAATCTAATAATACAAAATTAGATAAGGGAGTGCACAGCGTAGCCCAGGCACGGAGCAAAGCTTGCGCACTCTCTTTGCGTTTTATTTTTTTCTTCTTCGTTTTACGTTAACGTTCGGACTTCGAAGCTGGAGTAGATAGCCAGACAAGTTGAGTGGCTGTAGTTTGGGCGACCAGGGACGGGGGAAATTCCACAAGAGAGAGCTGTAATTTTATCAACTTGTTTTAATGGATGTGATGAAGCTACGATTGAGATGATCTGGCATTCTGCCACATGTAGGGATAAAAGAAGGGGATATTGTAATATACGGAGAGTAGATTGTGATACAGAGAGAGAGAGAGAGAGAGAGAGAGAAAGGGAGAGAGAGAGGGGGTATAATAGAGGGAGGTAAAGAAAGGGAGAGAGTGAGATGGGGAGAGACAATCAAAGAAAGATAGGGAGACCGACGGATAGGGAGAGAGAGACATAGAGAGAGAGAGAGAGAGAGAATAAGAAATGAGGACAGAGGAGTTGATGAAGAGAGAAAACAAAATATTATTCTTAAAAATAACAATTCACGATGGCAAGAACTGATTTATGCAGCAATATTTCACAATGAACATTAAAAATAATGAAGTTGACACTAACTTAAAACTAAAGAAAACTATCAGAATAAAACAAAAGTTCGGGCCATCATAATCATCTCATCAATTTCTGAACTCGAGGAAAATAAAGTGACATAACAGTCAGAAACTATACAGTATATGGCATTAGTATTTAAGATGTGGGTCTTATACTGAGTAATTTAAATTAATTTTATGATTGATAAAACGAAGATGAATAAAGGTCAGGGCAACTTCTTAGGTAATGTACACAGGCCCGCGAAAGTAAAATCTATGAAGTTCGAAAGAGGGGTGTAGATGTATTACAAGAGAAGCCGTTTCTTTTTCCTTTTTCATCTGTTTCATTTAGTTCTTGACAGCGTTCATCTTGAGAAGGATTGAAACGGAAAAGTAGTCCATTTAAAAGAAGAAGAAGAAAAAAGGAAATAAAAAGGGAAAGAGAATTCAGCGAAGCGGAGTCTATTTCTACCAGTGACTGATTACTACTCCTTATTACATTAACTGCGGTCCATCGAACTGAGAGCGGTGTAACCCGACCCTACTGCTCGCCCCGATCCCTCGGGTAACTTTCCCGCTCCAAGACCCTTCATCACGAGCTATAATACACCACCTTCTTTTCCATCTCCGTTTTATTCCTTCTTCCTAAATATTTCTCACTTCCCTTATCCTACATCGTTCTATTTTTCATCCCATTCCTTCATTCTTTCATCTTCTTTGGGCTAAGCGGATGACCCCCAAAAGAATAAAACGATTCCGATATCCACTTCGATGTTGGGTAGTAGGTATCGTCATCTTCTGCTGATGAAGAATCATTATAATAATTGGCAGAACAATAGCTTTCACTTTAGCGGATGGGCGAGAAATCTAAACCACTTAAAGTAATGTATTTAACATCGCGCCCCGGTAATAATTTCCTGTGCAAACAATGCGTAAAAATAACGCCATCATCTCCCTCTCTCACTCCCTATCTCTATCTCCCTTTCCCCATTCTCCACTTACCCCCCTTCTCTACTTCGGAGGGGGCAAGGGGTCCTTATCAAATTAATTGCGTTAAGTGGCGCGCGTGGGTATGCAAATAGTAACGGGGATACCCCTCTGCGCGTGACCTGGCTAGCTCGCCGTCTTGGGCTCACCTTACACCGGTCTGGGGCTGCCGTACTGATGGACTAGGTCGTCGCAAATTTGTATGAAAACTTGACGTTTTGAATTATATTCTATATTAACACTTTTTCAAACTCTCTGTATTATGTCGACATCTTCCAATGTCACCAAATTTTGTCGGGCATTAATGTGGATAATAACCTATCAACAAAATCAATGGAAGCAAGTGATCAAGCTATAATTTTGTAAGAATAGAAACAGCATTCGAACAATATCTGAACTATATATTGGCTATATAATTTTTGGCGAAATAGTATAATGAAACAAATTAGTGTATAGATTCCAATATGCCTTATTGTCAACAAGGCGTTTGTATATTAGTTCAAGACTTATATCAACAGATGTTAAATTCATGTACACACCATGATCACAATGTAACATTTATTGCAAGAAGTGCCAAAAAAGTATTGGCGTTACCATTTTCACATATAATTTTATCATATTAAGAAAATAATACATTCATTTCATTATTTTCCCTTTAAAATCCACTTACCACGAACGAAGATATTACAATATGATACGCTAATGTCTATTACGATATATTTAATAAGATTTGCACCACATTATTAATTCTTAGTTGAAGTAAAATACAACAATTTTAAAATCCATTTCATATTATAATGTACTCTAGAGAATGATTTGGTATAATTATAGTATTACTATAATTATGACGAACAAGTACCTAACAAGTACCCAAAATAATTGCACGAGAAAATAACTCAAGAAGTGCCTATAACGAATCCCATCGTCTAGTAAAACGTTTAAAGTCATGAATAGGTATAAAAATTAAAAATTATTTAATACTAGATAATTAGAAATGTGCATTTTGGAAGTGCTTTTTGTTTGTTTTATTTTGGGATTTTTGTTTTATTTTTATGCGGTAGAAATCATGGTGTTTAGATCTAAGTTTAAACTTGATGTAAGTGATTAAGTAACTGCAAATATATATTTCAAATAGAAATCATTTTACTTCTTCATTTTTTAAAACTTTCCTATCAAATAGAATGTGCTGGCTTTGTAAGTTTTTATCAATCTTTTTATTTTTACATTAGAATTACTCAGGTTTCTCATCAATAAAGGTTAATTTTTTTTCCTTCGTGATTCTACATGCATAATACATACTTGAAGGGCGTCTGCGGTAAAGCCACTACAGGTTAACATCTGCGACCAATTAACAAAATTAGAGAATCAACTTGGTTATATTTTATCTCCACGCCTACATCCCCGTCTTACTGTAATTCAGGTTCCAGAGACCCTTTATTTTGTCTATTTCTATTCAGATGTTAAAAAAGAGAAAGAATGGACAAGCAGTGGTCTGTTAAAGAAAGAGAAAAACGATTGCGAGCAGAGCTATTTGCTTGATTGGTGTTTGCGGGGTTGTAATCGGAGTACGGTGAACATAAATGGTACGCCAGAGCTTCCCCGCTAGATGCATAGTAAACACACGATGCTCCTTCGGTTTTTCCTTCCTCTCTCTCGCTCTCCTTCCCCTCTGTCTCCTTCTTTCCCCCTGATACCTCGCTCTCTTTTCGCGCCAAACCTTAGCGACTTGCGGAACGCCGCGGTGATTTGATACTAATCGTGAAGCGCTTTCCACGCCGCAGGCTCCCCGGCGACTTACATTACAATTCCGATCGCAAATGTCAGTGCAATGTAATACCGACGAATGCCGCCAATTTCAGATCCATCACTGTTGATTCTTTTTCGGAAAATAAGATGAGGGTATGTGGGAGAGAGGATGGGAGAGGACAAGGAGATATAAAAGATGCCATCCGGGCGAGGAAGAGTCCATCATGAAAGGGAAGAAAGTGGTGGATAGGGGATGAAAGGGAGATAGAGATAGGAAATAAAAGAGGAAGAAAAGTGATAAGTAAATTTGATTGCCGTCTTCCCGCTAGCTTCATGTCCTTCAATACAATTAACTTATATAATGCCTTCAATTATGAGGCCTATGCTAGTTGCTCACTTTGAATTCAGTTCAGGTTTCCACCAGTCTCGACGCGGTTTTGTTTGTCAAAATCCTAGACTGTTTAACAACCAGTTTTCTCCTCAGAACTCAAGATGAGGTGCATTTAATAGAATGAGAGACTGAGGTGATTCGAGTTATTAGGACCAAAGGCTTTGGGAAACACAAGTTCTAAGGATATACTACATAAAATGGATTATATAAACATGGAAAGAAGGGCTATCACTATATGGTTTCCTACTAAGATGTTGTCTTCTTTGTCGTAAATATTGTGCGTGCGTGTGTGTATGTGCGTGTTGACATTTTTCTGTGCTATGTAACTTTTTTGTAATATCCATCTTTCTTTTCTACCGAAACCTGGTTTCGAAACACATTTATACACACATACACTCGTTTTATTCTCTATCAAATTTCGCTGTCATATCATTATAAATTTAGGACTTTATGCTAATAGCTGTAGGCTAAATGGCTAATATTTATATAAAAACATATATAACTATAAACAAAAGACATTTTTATCAATATGTGTTACTAATAATCTTGTACTTATGAGTATAATAGTATTGGAATCATGCTCTTTAAGCAATTTTGTTTATCATAAAATGTTGAACAGCAAAAAGTACTTGCATAAAAAGCATAGGTACATATCAATATTTAGGCCTATATATTTGTGTCAGATGTCGTACTAAAAGCTAATTATTCTGCATTCAAGTTAAATGTCATGAATATGTTTTTATAATATTTTAAGACATGAAAACTTTGAGGAACAATCTTTGAGTTATGCCGATGCTAACCTTTTCTACGTCCATTAAAAGCCATTGTAACATATTGTTATGAAACATTTTTATATAAAAATTGTCGAGCCGAAAAGGTCTTGCACTTAAGACTCTGACTTTGCTCTCACTTGCTTTTTAAGACCTTTATTATTAATGTTTCAGAAAGATATAAAAGTCGAAGATGCTTTCAGAAATAAAGTCGTGATGCATCTGGTGTCAAGCGCAATAATTTAATGCAATAACTCTGACTTTTCCAAAAGCTCCTATTTTTTCTTCTTCGCCTTATCTTTCATGATAAATCGCTGTTGCTCGGGTCAGCCATCCACGAAAAGGGGTCATTATCAAAATAGTACAACTTGATACTCAAAGTATTAAATGTATCAAAAACGAAATATGAAGTGAATCTGAGGGAAAGGAAGAGAGGTGCTTATTGAAGTGTGAGGGTGTCACGATTTATTAGATAAGAAAGCTGTCAAGATGTACTCTTCCGGTGAAGTTGTTTCCAGCTCTTGCGTTTTACTCTTTGAGAATATACATTACTGTGTCAGCCTAGCCTTTATTTGTCTGGCTGAGAGCGATCCAGCGAAATAAAAGACTATACTGGGTTTTCTTCATACTGTTTTATTTTATTTCTATATTTCTCTTTGATTTCAGATTTCAATGTAATTTAATGATGGCGCATTTATGATTTATATGAAATGTCCAATTGACTGTAAAAAAAAAANGGGGGGGTAAAGGGTTCATGGTTTGGATCACTGCCAGGCCCTTTGGAAAGACAGTATTCTGTTTCTTTTCCTCTCGACTCAGGTAAAGTCAATGCATATCCGGTAAGAAGAAATTTATCGAAATTTTGGGCGCCTTATCGTGAAAATTTAGACTACTTGTAGTTTTCAATGCTGTGTATCCTAAAAATGTACATGTACTTCATAATAACAATTGAAATTGTTATCAATGTAATGCTTATTGTTATCATAATCATTATCGTTATCAATATAATTATCATTACTTTGTTTTTATCATTTTCATTTGTTTTGTTATTCCATTATTCTAATTATAAATTAGAGAATTACTCAACAAAGCATACACAAAAAACATTATTATCATTAGTAGCAGAAGTATCACCTGTTTTTGGAAATTACATTTTGTCTCATAGGGGAGAGTAGAAGGTATATCGTCTATGTGGGAGTTGATAATCATGATATTTTCCATGGTCATTCGCATTGCCGCCGTCGGTATTTATTTTGTTTTGTTTTTATCCTTTAGTTGTTGTTTTTTTGCTAAATCTTTTGTTTCAATCTTATAATATTGTTACAAACGTCGAACATATTCATGTACATAATGTATGCTAATAATTATGCGCATAGGCAGAAGATTCGTAAACAAAAGATCATATTGTTGATTAAAACCTACACAGGTATTTTTTCGTTTTGTTTTTTTATTAATTTTGTTTCTAAAGTTGTGTTGTGAAGTACAAAAAGATGCGATTTGTGTAATCTATTGTAACATTGTTGTGACAATAGATATACTGAAAAGATAGGGATTGATATAGAAGACCCTATGTAATTTCATAAGAATATGAAATAGGCGTTAAACGGTCCATTTGGACAATTTCCCTTTGTAAACCTGTAATTCTAAAGATTTTATGTAATTAATAAGTTTATAAGTCAGTTTTCTCCGATACAAATACGATATGAAAAATATGTATAGATATACAGATCAGACCAAAAATTGATGAAATTATTTTGTTATTTTTTAAAAGGAAATACTGTTCTTTTATTTTTAAAACGTAATCTGAATTTTATTCAAAGCCTATACACATTTTAAAAATTGAGAAAATATTGGAAAACAAATCTTCAAAAATGCGATAACAGCATATACAAAGTTCGCATGAGTCCAAATGCATTCTATTCGACCTAACTGTTTGCAGTTTGTGCTTCATTACCTGTTGAATAGAGTTGTATGAATATATTAAGCAAAAAAATCAATTATTTTAATGAATGGCGGTGATTATGTATACAAGTCGTTCAATGGTTCACTCTTTACTCTCCAAACTGCGGAAATAGAAAGGACCGCAGTTTGGTCAACCGTAAAATAATTTTACATGCTTGAACAAAAAATACTTGAATTCCAAGGATCGGACGTAAACATTCAAAAATTGCACGAGAATCTTCGATAACAGATAACAAAACAACAAAATAATGGCACTGAATTACGATTTCACTTTCAATATACTTTATCCTTTAATGTCGGTGGTTTTATCTTTATCAATACCTGTAGATACTCGACCTATATTCGTTGGTTCTCATGTCGTTCTTTAGTCCTTTACAACTTCGGCATCACTAAGTGTCTGTTTATCAATTTGTTTAATTTTTTACAGGTATAATGCCACTTTATATACGTAATTGTTTCTAAAATGCCATAGCATTTATCATTATATGTGCCTCGGAACGTTTATAATAGAATTATGGCGACATGAAACTGTGATTTATTATCGTCATCATGGTCATTATATAATAGCAAACAGGGAGTGAAGATGGTGCACATTGTGCGATAATGAATCCGTGAATTACGGTATTTTGTACTTACAGCGTTATAAATCCAGGTTATTATTATTATTATTATTGTTATTATTATTATTATTATTATTATTATTATTATTATTATTATTATTATTATTGTTTGATGCATGTAATTAATTGTATGAATTTCCGAATATGTAATAACTATTATTCATGACGTTTTATCTCCATATTTATTACGTTTTATTCCTTGAATTTATCCATGTAAACAAAGGTGTCATGTACACATTCGAATCTCCTTTTAACACTGCATGTAAGTTTTCACACGTAGACAACGCACATACACACACAACTCACCCGCGGAATAATTCATTGAATTCAATGATGAGACATATTATTCTCTATTAACACCTAGCAAATTTTACGACGGTAACTCTTCCTCGTGGTAGCTACATACCCCCTCCCCCACCCGTATTTAAAGATTGCATACACATCACTCCGTGGCACCGCATTGTGTATCAAGGTATGTGGCGCCACCATTGCTTACCACTACTTCAGCTATCTACGGTAGTACGTACGCCACGCATGCATGCATGGATACTAACTAAAGGGGCATCGCTTTAATTGATTGCGCGGCCCGGAGAGCGGGGCAGTGTGTGTCCATCGGACCGTGTAATACGATCACTTAGCAGGAGAAATGTTTGCACGCCATCGCAGCTATCAACTACAGCGCAGCGAAACGTAGAAGGGAAAGAACTCCTTGTGCCTGACCTGGCTGAAATGTGGCAAATTACATTAGGTGTGCAGCGCTGCGTGGTGGGCTCTCAATCCATCTCTTTACTCCTCTATTCTCTTTTCAGCTCAAGTACACACTCTCCATCCCCTACCCTCAGTCTCTATTCATAGTTGGACTTTATCTCACCTGTATATTCTACTTATTCACCCCCTATTCCTACCCACCCCCTGCCTCACTTTCTTTTACATTTCTCTTATTTCTCCTTCGGCTTTTCTTCGTTTACCCTTTTCCCAATGTTTTTCTCCATCACACTACCGTCTCTAAAATTCCATCTTACTAATTTTCAATAGGGACGCAGTTCCCACCCCTTTTGATGTCATTTTGCTTTTCCAATTTTTTCTTTTCATAACATATCACATTTCCCGCCTTTACCTGTAGCGTACTTTCCTTTCTCACTCTTTTTTGTCCCTGTCTTCCACTACTATCAACTTTGTTCATTCAGTCCTGATCGACTCCTTGCGAATGTTTACAGACATCATCACTAAGGCTCTGGCATTATATACCGTCTTTCAGTACTGATTCCTCGAATCTACTTTTAAGAACTGTACTACAACTAATACTACTACTTCTACTACTACGAAAAGTTCTACTTCTTCGCCTTCTCCTTCTTCTTGTTCTTCTTCTTATCTTCTTCTTCTTCATCTTCTTCTTTGTTTCCGTTTTCCCTTCTTCTTCTTCTTCTTCTTCTTCTTCTGCTGATGCTGCTTCTAATACTGCTACTACTACTATAACCCCAAACCTCTTGACTATGTAAGTTTGAAAGATAAAGATATCATAGTCTAGTGGTTTGATTTTTGGATGCAAAAGTCATGGGTTTGAACCTCGGAGCGGCACTATTGCCTTTTTGTATATCCACAACGTCGTTCACACTGTGTGGGTTAATGAATGAGATATGGTAGCAAACTCTGAAAAGTGCTCAGAAAAAATGATCATGAGCTCGTTTTTGTTTTTATCCAGTCTATTTTACCTTTCTTTTATAAAGGTTGTGTTTTTGTTGTTGTTGGTAGTATGCTGTCTAATCAAAATCAGATACAGAGAATGAACGTGTATCTTATATGGCTACGAGCATTCCCATTTCAATTTTTTAATTTCTTGTTGTGTTTGCCATATTACTTCTCTACTTTTCTTCAATTCCAAGCCATCTCCCTACATTGGTATGCACAATATTATGCCAACGAAGTTTATTCGCAATAAAAACATCTATCTTTTCATTCTCTTGCGCATCAGCTACTCACTCTAAAAACAAACAACTCAACTGCATGGTTAAAGGCAATGCTTGAAAACATGAGAAGAAATTTTACATATTGCCCGCAGACAATAAACCCCCACTCCTCTCCTTTTCGCTTCTTCCACATTAAACAAACGGCGTCTGGAAACCTGTGTAGATATGAAATAGCATTGGACGGAATGAGCATGTATGTATATCATTGGCATGTGATGACCTTGGCTCGGAGCTCCTCTTCGTTCGTCAATCGCCCCGTAACTCCCCCGCAGGGAACACGCTATACTGCCACGCTTTACCCTCTTTATTAAATCTAACATGCACTCAACCTTACCATTCTCATCATACCATTCATCAAACATCTCTATCTCTCTATCTCTCTCCCTCTCTTTCTATTTCTTCACTTTCTCTCGTCTCATCTCATTCCAAAATATCACAAGCCCCCTGCTATTTCTTTGCTCCCTTTAATATTTTCTTTGAATAAAACATCTTTTCATATTTTGATGTATCTTATCACTCTTCACTTTTCTCCAACACCAGTCCATTGTTATAATTTTATTGCTATACATTGTTTGTTATTGTTAAGGTATTCGTAACTTCTGAAGATAATCAAGTAAGAGAAAGTAGGTAGAAAGTATATAATATCAGGGACAGATCCAGGGTTTTATAAAAAGGTTTTTAGTGGCTCACACAAAAAATCTCTGACGACAAGCAACAACCCCCCCCCCCCCCAAATAAAAAAATGTTACGATATTTTATATCTTATATCTTACATTCTATATGATATTATGATCATTTATGGTATTGTGAAAGTGTTTAAATTAAAAGAGGATATAAACATTAATTGAAACGAAATTGAAATTAGAATATGATAATTGATGATGAAGATCCTCTTACCTTCGTTTTATTTCCTTCATAACAAATTGTTTTACATTAATTTGTGTATCATTATTAAACCTGATATAAATTGCATTGAAATGTTTTATGTAACGCGCTTTAAAAGAGTAACATAATATTATTATTACCTATCAAATTCAATATGACACACTCTAAATACTTTAAAGGGACACGTAAATATACGACGTTATAAGAAATTTCATAGTCATCACAACACGGACGAAACTATGAAATATATGTATTAGGTTGCAAATATGACGTGAGCAAAATCCGGTCATTTCAATCAGTTTAATTCTAGTCATTGACAACACTCTAGCCGGTACGGTATGAAGATGGACGTGAGGTTAAGCTAAATGTAAAAATTACTTCAATAGTTTAATGCTTAAAAGCATAGTTTTCTAGTATCCCTCATAAAAGATTTCTTGTTAATGGATTGGTCAAGAGCTTATGTGGTCATTCGAAATTCTTCTAGAAAAGAATTTCCTTTGCCGGGGAAAAATATATGTGACAAAGACACGATGTTGTGTCCCGAAAATACGGACAATAGAGTATCTATTATTTTTCTATAATGCATTGCGATCGAGTTTTTCGTTTTGTTATCTGTTTCACTTGAGACCATTACGTGGACATTAACCGATACATTATGTTCATAACTAATTAATTCATTGTATGCATGATGACTTTTAAATGATATGACATTAACACTCATCTTGGTAGAGGCCTATCACATTCACGTCCATACATAGACACCGCACTAATATTTACCTCCAGTAAGGCGTTGGGACCAACTGGAATTTGAAAAAAATCATCACAGCCAAATAGAATTTAAAATACCCTATACGATTACATATTGCTTACGCATTTTGACCTACTAGAGAAGTGCACTATATGTGCGGCCTATAACCTGTAATTATAATGTCTGTATATAATTCTTTTGGACAAGATTAGGGGACAAAATATTGGGAGCATTATTTGATGCTTTCTATTTGACTTTGTATACATTTTGCAACGTTTGAATTTGATATCTTGATACGAATTGAATTATTTAGGTAGCTAATAAAAGTCAATATCCGGTCTGCTAAATCTTACCTAATTTTGTCTAATATTATCTTATCTAATCATATCTTACCCCCATCCTATCTTATAATATCGTTTCCTTTTTCTTATACCTTTTCTTTTCTCATCTTGTCTTTTCTTATCTTATCTTGGATAAATAAATACAATCAAATAACAATAATCATTGTTGTTGTGGCATATACCGGTATGTACAAAGTCTAATAAACATGTTACGAACAAACTCAATAACATGATAGAGAATGCTTTTACAATCAGTCCTCACTATCAGAAAATGTAATTATTTTTGTACATTCTGCTCGAAGAAAGATTGCTTGACGATTTAAGACTATGAAAATCTCATCTTCGAACAATTCTCCATATTTTTGTTAGCGGAAAGCGTTGTAGCGTATTAATTTCTCATAGAATACACTGATGAGTTTTGATTTCAAAATGAATATCCGAGGTGCTTTCTTGGGTTTCAATTCGTTTCGGCTCGCCTTTAAATCTCAAGAGATGAAAAGAATGCAAGTTTACTCGAAACAAATGGAAGGATCATCATACAAATTATGCTATTCAATCTAAAACCACCGCAGGGTGAATTATTTCCAAAGCGACATGATACAATCTTCATGGGCGATGCGCTTGCTTTCCAGGATTGCTCGCTTGGTGCGACTTCAAGCTCAACAATAGAAGGGAAAAAAGGAAAAGAGAAAGATTACACAAACAAAACTAAACATTGAAAGGTCTTGTAACCTATACCTGTTATTCTTTTATTGATTTATTTTGAAACGGAAATGGTTAAGGTTGTTCAATAGGAAAACTAAAAGGATGTGAATCATGAGAAAGGCGCAAGAGAAGTGAATATTGGTCCAAAGGAGAGACAAGAACAGTTAAGATTGCTTGCTTGGTGTAACTTTTTCAAACTTCCTTTTCAAACACAGTCAAACTTATTTTTACAAACATTTCTTATTTGTAATACAGGAATTATACTTAATATTGCGATAATTATGATGATAACCATTACTAGAAATATCACAAAGTGAATGCATTAAAATAAGAGAGGTTAAACCGACTACCACCGGAAAACAAAAATAATAATTATCCTTAACACATACCATCTTTTCCATATTTGTTTTTATTATTCCATATTTTGTCACTCTAATGTACTCCATTGTATAGAACATATTAATAGCGTCACGAAAGGGTGCTAACAATGCAGGGTTTTCAAATCTGTAATTCATATAAATGTACTTTTTCAACTTATTTATTTTTCCTTCGTCTCACCACTTTCCCGGTTCACTCATTGCTTTATATCTCCAAATGCAGGTTCTCTACCAAACCTTCCCGTACTTTGGACGGTGTAGCCAAGAAATTAATAGGCAAGCTTTCCTAGTAACCCATTGGTCCACCAGATCTTTGTGTGATTATCTCTCCACCTGATAATCCCACATCGCATCATTTGACATAGCAGGATTATAAGAGAGGGTTAGCGGCGTCTGGACTCATCGGGACGCATCGGGAGTAAGACACAGGTAGACATTATGGAGAGATCGACGTCCCGGGTGAGGGGACAGCAAAATACTTGTGATCGAAATCAATGAAGACGAAAAACCGAAGAGTTTACTTTCTTATCGAGATGTTCGAAACGGGTATAAATATTGACGGGATATGTTTTTTGTGTCTGATTAAAAATCCACTTCATAATCCTTACTTATAACTTGGTGTTAGGATCAATAGACAGGATTATCCCTAGAAATGCCCATTATTTCATGTCGATTCTTTAGTTGGATCAAGAAAATGACACCTGACTCATTTTTCGGTATAAAATTAAATTAATTTTAAAACTATGTCTAAATATTTCGCCTTGTTTTACAATGACATAAATAAGTTTGTTGAGTAAGTAACCAACGTTCATATGCGTATTTCCATGTTAGCCTACACAATATTATCATACTCATATGATTTCTCGCCTTCTAACCTATTTGTTTATATATTATGTGCATGTTTTTATTTAACTTTGTATGTAAATCATGTTAATCTATAAGGTATGTTTCTTTGTAAAATTGTGATTGCTTTTTATATGCACGGCCATGCTGAAGAACAGCCATTGGCTGAAGTATGCCACAGTGCTAAAATGAAATAAACAACAACAACAACAACTCATCTTTTGCTAAAAATCTTTGAAATTGCTCTAAATTAATGACAGCCTTTTCTGCTAGTTTAGGACAGACTTTCAATGTCTTTGTTTGATTTTCCTATTATTATCGACTTAACATAACTGTAAAAAATGACAATGATGCCACACGTAACTAGAGGCCAACAATGATTCATTTACCGTGATCTTATATCCTTAAGTAATTCTGACTCTTTTCATGAGCCAGCTGCTAATACTGATATGATAAACAACTTGGTGTCATAAAGAGACCGCTAAGTAAGTCAGGGAAATCTGTGATGAGCCAAAGATTTAATAGTCACTCATTATTCGCAGTTGCGATTTCAGTTATCCCCCTTCTATTACTCAATTCAATTACATTTCACCAGGCTATCTTTCCAGCGCTTTTGACGACACCGAAATATGGTGGACCTCCCCCTCCATTTTTTTTCTTGCTCTGGGGTCTAAACGCGATTAAATTTTAGAAGACATTCCTAAAAGGTAGAAAGAGTCATAATGAGTTGTCATCTTCGTCGCTCTCTCTCTCTCGACAAAACGTTCGTATCGACAAAGTGACGCTATAATAGATCATCATGACTGCCATCTTCATCGTCATCATCATCGCCTCCGTCGTCAACTTAAGTATTATAGAAGAATGTTGTCAGTAGCCATTGTGCATTTATTTTAGAGGTCCGTCAGTATGATTGATTGCATATATACAAAATATTGATGACTACACCATCATAAGACTCAAAATACATTAATGGCATAGCAAAAAAGAAAAAGAAAACAACTTGAGAAAAACAAATGGATTATGAAAGAAGAAAGATAGGACAAAAATGAATACGAGTAAGAAGAAGAAGAAGAAGAAGGAAGGCAGAGGAACAGAAGAAAAAAGGAGAAGAAGAAGAAGGAGAAGATAATATAAATTAAAAAGAAGAAGGGTAAAAAAAAGAAGGAATACAAAGATGAAGAGTTGACAGAATCATAGAAAGAGAGAACAATACTACATAGAGAGAGAAATGAAAATAGAAAAAAGAAGGGGTACCGCTGGAGTGCCATGTCTTCTGTAGACGAGACATTTTATTATTCTAATTTAAGTTATAGATTGAAGAAAAAGAAGACGTTATCGATCATCTAACATAAAAAGGTGAAAATAGAATGGTTCTGTCATAAGACAGTAAATAATTAACTGTAGGATATCAAATATTGTTTGAAATATATTTAGACTACGAGTTTTAAGAGGCGTCCTTATGATAAATACAGAAAATTGGTATGTTAACCAGATGTTGAAGATAGTGAGCAGTCATCGCAAGACAATTGGCATATGATTTCTCTTCTCCCCTTTGTTCTTGATCTCACGGGGGCCTATCCCCGTCTATGTTTCTGTGATTAATCCAGTTAAAATTCAATCACACTAAACAGTGAAATCGGCTTAGTCGCGGTCTCTAATCAGTTAAGTGGCCGTAGAGAAAAAGGTCTTGAGCCTAACACGCTTGAATCACCCCTGACCGAGCGTATGGAAATCGTTCCAGCGAGTACCAGTCGTTTTGGGATATGGCCGAAATTAGGGCCGCTGAAGAATTCATCGGGGCGTGTATGCTTCAATCAGAGCAGTTTCAAGTCAGGGAAGCCCCCCCCCCCACCCCACCCCCACTTTTAAATAGAAAAATGCTCTCTCTCTCTCTCTCTCTCTCTATCTCTCTATCGAATGTTGAACAGGGGTGACCAGGGATGGCTGATTTAAATAGATTGAAAACAATATTGGCTAGTTTATAGAAGTCATGTTGTTACACAGTATGAATAATGAAGAGACGTTGTACATATTTCAAAGCTTTTTTTTGTATACTATAGCTAAATAGAGAAATGATAACAATATAGCTCTATCAATTGTTATTACAATCATCTTGGCAACACCACTGTTTATAATGATTCAACATTTTACATTACAATGGAAATTGAAAATGATTTTATTTTCCAACATTCTTATCTTCAAAATGATATGTGTTCTATAGGGACTTTGTGATTGATAACTGAATATTCATTGAGAAAAAAAAACTTTAATTATCGAGGCAACCACTTCCAGCATCATAACGAAACAGATGGGGGTGAATTTTTGAAACAATCCGCCATGTAATTTTCTAAAAAGTGATACACTATTTGTCACCATGTAGTATACCTTGCGGTGTGTTCACCATATTGTATACCACAAAGCCAAAAATACAAACTTTTCTTTTAAGAAACGATGTTAAATGCTTCAGCTTTACATACCAGTACTTCAATATGGCTTGAAGCGATTATTAAAGAATCTCTTTAATATACGCCTCCGTACGTTTAGGCTAAGAGATGTTGCAGAGAAAGGCACTCAACTCCTTACCCTCTTTTCCTTGTACTTCATATATGCAGTATTTGATTATTTCAAAAGGTTGTATATCCACGTCTATAGAAGTTGTAAAATATACCTTTTCTTATTAGAATAATGATTTAAACACAAAATTAAAACACGTCGGAAACTTGTTTATGAAAGTAGTCTGAGATCTCTGGACTTTCAGAGGAATTCTTGTATTTCACAATTACTATTCTCGATTACTTTTTCGATGAACACGCGTTGCATACGTTAACGTCGGCTTTAAAATGTCGATGAATTCTTTCAAAATCACATTATGTGCCGTTCAATATACTGCCAACACATATATTCTCCAGACTATGGCCGAATTATATTCTTGTTTACAGTAAACACAAAAGGACTCGAAGTGAAGTTATGACCTTTTGCCAGGTAGCACTTCATATCGCCCCTTTCATTATCGGCATGGCTATAATACCACCCCTCCAGTCATGATTTCAGAGTGCGCCTGTACTTTATAATGATCCCCCAAATAGGTGCATCTCTCCTCCAGATGAAAACGAGGACCAAATAGTGCATTGTCGAGTTGCTCACCCGAAGTCATTCGTAGTGCAGAGTTAAGAAGCTTTTCATGTCCTTAGATGTCCAAGCTTTCCTTGACGATGAACATTTGTAGGATTTTAAAGACGTGAACTGTACATTCAACCCAACTAAAGGTTCACTTGAATAGAAAGATGGGCTTCTCTGATTATTTTCCTCTTACAGATTGAAATTTCAAAAGAGTATATTAGAAATGCACCTGTTCAGAAAGTTTACTGATGACAATGGTCACATGACATACCACACCACACGAGACCTATATAGTTATTTGATGAAATATGGTAAAACACTCCCGAGGCAGATGGAGATGGTGCACACTGTGTGAGTGAATCAATCCGATGACCGGAGTAATGATATTCTGTAAAGCGCTCAGAGACGTTTTTTCGTATCAAGCGCTATTTCGATATAAATTCATCATAATGATATGTTAAAATGTGACAGGATCTAAAATTAAATTTTGGAGGACATAATATTTATTATTTACAAAACGTATTCAATAGATCTAATAACGATATTAATCAAGTGATGTGTAAACAATTTTTGTTTGCATTTTTGGGTTTTGATTTGTCGTTTTGTCTCGGATTTTTTCGGATTTTTTTTTTTGCCAGTTCATACAATGTCGTAAGCTGCTGCTGAATCTGAGGTTTTGGAAGGGGTCTCAAGTCGCCCTGTGTGAGCCACTCATTCCTATATGGATGGTATTGGTGGATGTATGGTTGACTCTTTCACCAGATTCACCATTAGATGTAAAGGTTGGTGTTGGAGTTCTCTTGTGGTCTTTGCTTTGGATCTCTCTAAGGTGTTTAATGCAAGGGCGTATAGGCAAACATGACCCATTTTGCACTGTATTGATATACAGATATTGTTTACAGGCTTCACAAGTCATGTCGATCCCGTTTTATTGCTTTTGAAACAGATTCAAGAATATATTATTTTGAGGCTATATTAAGATTATTTGGCACTGGGAATCTTTTTATGGAAATATATAACGGTGTTAGGATATATATAAATAAACGCTGATCAGACTTAACAGGTAAATTCTAACTGGTTGAAATTGGTGTGCTTCTACTTACTTCTACTTTTAATAAAATAAAATAATTATCTTTCATTGGGTTGATAAAGCATAATATCAGAAAAAGGGAAACTTAATCAAGTTCTTGAACTTAACTAGAAAAACAATATTACAATCAAATCTAGGGGAGGAGGATAGCCCTTTAAAATGTGTTTGTTTATCTTGTCTTTATTACTTGTGATGTATCATGAGAAGGAAAACATAATAATTTCGTCAAACTGTGCATTCCGGTATTAAAAAGTGAGCTCTACATCCCAAATTTCTATTCTGCGAAAACAGATCAGGAAAAATTGATTTTCCTGACAGTATTTGAGGCTTTGTTTCAGATTTTCCCCAGGCAGCAGAACCTGATTACTTCTACAAAGCCGTCCATTACAATCAATGATCATACATCGAGGTATCTTCGAAGAAATTATGAAGAAATAAGGAGAGGAAAAAAGGAGAGAGGGATTAAATCAGATCAATAAGAAAATCACATTCAAAAGACTTAATAACGCGATAGCTGAGGCGTGATACATGTATAACGTTACACTTAACTCATTGTAGTAATGACCAATATTCGATCTTGTAGTTACAACTAAATTCAATCGAGAGCCTGTGGCATCGATCGTTCTTTTCCTGTAATTGAGAACACAAATACGAGTATCGCTATTTGCTTCAAACCAATTCTTCAAGGGTTCAAATCTCATCTAATCGCTATTTAATTTGACAAACAATCAGGAAAAATATTGAGTTTTCTCGCTGCACTGTAGTGTTTGCCCTTCGCCCGTCGAAGTTGAATCCACGGGCAAGGTAACGAAATGAGATTTAGCCAATCATTGTTAACGCATCATATCCGAATTTGGACTGGTTAGGGGGTACCAAACTAGATTATTCACATGATTCAATTGGTTCAACGGAGACATTATGGATAACGAAGTTTTGGCGCACTTAACTTGATCGTCTGTTCACCGGCACGGTTCCCGCTCGACCTGTGCGCCACGACGGGTATACACACGCGCATCCACATTCACCCACCCACCCACAAACAGCAGAAGCAGCAGCATTTCAGTGTTTGGAAACGTAATTAAAATTCGATATTTACAGGCTTGGACCCACCGCAGTCAGTTTGGAGATGGATGCATGAGGAATTGTGTGGTATATTGGTAATAGACCTGATATTATGACCAATTTGACGAGTGAAATTTGTCACCAGCAAAACAAATTTAGTTCAATCAAGTTTTTGTCGGTCGAGTAGGTCCTGGGTTAACTGTGGAAGGTGTTGAAGCTGTGACTATGTTTAGGATGTAGGTTCTTGTATCAGTGCGCCCTGTCTATCCTAATTGAGGAATTAGGAGAATATTGTATTACGATTGACCCATTCGGGGTTAATGTACGAGGATTCGTATGCGAATTGAGTTTATATCGAATAAAGTAGCATGGTTATGTTCCGTGAAAAAAAAATGTAAACAATTATGTACCTGGCGGTGGTTTTCTGTTATGGAGATAGGATAAGCATTTTACATAAGGACGTTTATAAATATAGATACAGCTGACATGCAATGTGTACATCTATGACATACAAACTATTACGATTTCTGTAATTAAATTGTATTTACTTGGATGGCGACAATGAAGGCAAAATAGGGAAGGGGAAGATCATAATAGGTGAAAAGAAACGACAACAAAATTGTTTCTATAGAAGATACATGGTTCAACATTGATTAAAAGAAAATGATGGTGTTGAAATATGAAAAATGATTGCATTAATGATGAAAGGATGGGAAAAACGAGAACGAAGAAAACGAGGGGAAGAATTTGTGTTACAACTACTGTTAAACCGATATTACTTCATCTTTCAAAATTATAATCCGTAGCTTTAAAACAAGAAAGTAGGATAGGTTGAAAAAGAATACCTAACATGAGGTAGAAGCCAAAAGGACAGAATGATAGAGAGAGAGGATGAAGGCGAGATGGAGAAATGAAAACAAGACGTGTTGAACCATGCGCGAAGCCATGAGAGGTAATTGTTTACCAAGCTGGGAAGTTTGGTCGGCTGGGTCGATAGTCTCCGCGCCTTGCAGTGCCCCGAGCTACACAGGTGCCGTACCGCTGCCTGCCAAGCCATACCAAGACCGGCCCGATGACTTATATACACCCCTCATAAACTATACAAGACGCTGGACAGCTACCAATACTATCCACCACCGCAAAACATCCCCAATCACCGTCAACATCGACACCACCATCCTCCTCCTCCTCCTCATCAACATCGTCCATCGCTCATCACAATGTATCAACACCTTGTGGTACTGGTGGCTATTGGAGACTGGGGAGCCAAAAGGCGCGGGAACTGAGACGAAGATTTACAAACATTTTGGTTGGTTATCGGTCTCACGTTGACACGTTGGCTGTCGTCTGTCTGATCAATACGTTTGTTCAGATTTCCCGCCCAATTAAAAACAGCTTTAGGACTTGTTGTCATCGCACTTTCTTGTCTATAGGCCTCTGGAGAAGTACACACCCATCGTACCATCATCAAATCTTAACCCTTTAACCCTAGGTGAAACAGTGATGTCAATGCTTACTGTCACCGTGGTTCAATTAGGAAGATTTATATTATTTCTACCTGTTCATCTCTCTGCTTAATCGATATGCCCCCTTTCACCTTATGTTCGTTATTCTGGTCTCATTCTTCACCCGTCCTCTCTTGAGGTCACCGAGTTCAGCCCGGGTTTGAGAATATCACCGTTCTCTATAACAACAAAAAACAAAAAAACTAATCGTATTTTTGTTTGCACTCCCTTCCACCTTTTTCTTTCCCGTTATACCTGTCACATATTTAGCTTATGTATCTTTTTAATAATCATCTTTTTGACCCCCTCCCCAGTCATTATACCATGATGCACTGATGACTCCACATCTTCTAAAGATACTAAATGATATCGTTCTCTATCTCTCTCATCTATAAAATTGTTTTTCATCATCGAATATTTCTACTATCGTTCAAAAGCATATGTAATGCACGACGATGTAATAACATCGTTACTATCGATCATATTCTGGATTATTTTTAAGGACATCATAATCATCATCATAACAATCATAACAACCACCACATCGACCACCACCATGATAATCATCATCACTGTAATTATCATCACTCTTATCATTACCATCATCACTACCATCATAACAACCACTATAAGAATCGGAATCACTATGAACAGTATTATAGTATCACCATCGTCGTCACCATTATTACTATCATTATCCAAAACAGCAAAAGCGATGACTGTAACAAAACAATTAGGCAACAACAATCGTTTTTTCATCACTATCACCACCACCATGGTAACCATCAGCATCCTCCTCCCAAATCCTCTTAACTCCTCCCCATCCATACCCTCATCATCACCTATCACAATGTCATCTCATCATGGCGTCTTTATGGGCGGTTAGGGAATAACCAAAAGTGTTTCACCCTTCACACTTTCACACGAACCCAGAACCAAAAAAAACAAAACAAAAAATCCATTTTTTTTAGGCTAAGAAAAGAAAATAATAAACCCAACGGCTTTTCTAGTCGTGCTTTGACACGTTAGCTGTCGTATGTCTGATCGATACGTTTTTTCAGTTTTCCCGCTCAATTAAAAGCAGCTTTAGATGGTGTTGTCATCGCACTTTCTCGCCGCGGTCTGATGAAGAGAGCTTGTCGGGCAAGGAAAAGGTCTGAACGCTGCTGAACATTCTCACATCGGACATTAAAATAATCTACATCTAAACCTATGTGATAAGATTGTTAGAGAGGTTTCGAGTTTAATTATTTTGTTCAGCATACACTCTTACTCAATGATACTTGTTTGCTACATATCCCATTTGTACAAGATTTGCAGTTCCGAAACACGATAAATAGTCTTATAATGGGATTCACGCTGGAATGAAATACATAACAAAGTATATTATTTAATATAGTATGTTACATTACGGGTTTGCAAAGATGAATGACATATTAATGATACTGTGATGCGAGAAAAGAGTTATTCAATAAAATTGATATGCGGAAAATAAAAATCAATTCGAATACATAATTGTTAATAAAATATGATTGAGATGGTACGTATCATGTTAACACAATTTGTTGCAGTTTTATTTGATTGCTGCATTTTCTTCATTGTAAATGGAGTACATGAAATACGAATGATTTGTGATTGGAAGATTAATGATCGTTTTCATAAGAATCTGGTAACCAACCATTGTACGTAATGATGGAAGATATTCTTGTCTAATACGTCACAATATTCCTATTTCATCCTGATTTCGATACAGTAACGGAAACTGAATGTATATGTCGGTTTAAAAGATTAAGAATACATCGGTATCCAAACCTACATGGTGTGATGAAACTTGAAACACAAGTTACAAACAGGCGTTACTTCTCGAACTTCAAACAATCAAGATCACTGGTTTGCATTATATCCTCATGATTTGCTGATCATAGTGAAATTGAATCCGATTGTAAATTACGATTGATTGTTGCATACCATTTTAAAACCCTGGTAATAATGTCGATCATTATGCTTTTCCATGAATAAAAAGGCCATACCAATGGTGCGTATCAAAAAAAGTATTACCAACTTTGATAGATTCCTGCAGCAGATTTTTTTTCTTTAAGAAGTGTTGTAAAATTCCTCTTTTAGTTCGAAAACAACTGGTGTCTTAAAAAATTGAGAATGGAACGATGTCAACTCATATTGTAAAAAATTATCATTCAAAAGCAAAATTTATGATATTCTCTTAGCCATGATGAAATTATTTTGGCTTCTCTCGCATCCCTTCTTTAAGATAAGCCTTGTCATTGGGTTTTGTCTGTACGACTGTATCCGTCTCTCCTCATCCCCCCTCTCACTGTTTGTATTTGTTTTGGTATATTCCCCTCCCCATCTCTCCTTGTCTGTGTTTCTCTATATTTGAGTTCTCTTTTCTCAGGTCCTGTCTTGTATTATCTGTATTGTATTTAATTCTCTCTTCTCTTCTGTCCCGTGATTGACATGGGCCCCTGAAGGATGCATCAGCCCGCCTTCCCGCGCATTTCCAGATGTCCAAACAACCTTTCTAGCCGCGCTCCCAGAAATTGCCGCCCATCCCCTCCCAACACTCACACTTTGCAATGCAAACCAGCTCATTATTTTCATAGACGACACGTAATTGTTTTACCCTTGCCGCCCTAGCACTACCACTGACTGTCGTTGCTGCTACTGCTTGGGATGGGGCGACTATACTTAAAGTTAGGTGACGAAACGAAGCGATGGAGCCAGCGAACCCCGTAGGGCATCGCCCTTACATCGCCTTCAAAACATAAGAAAGGAGAAGAGGAAAAACTGTAGCAAAGATGAGATTATTACCACAAAATATCAAACGGAGAAAGATGCAAGGAGAGAGACAGAGAGAGAGAGAGGCGGGAAGGAACTGCCCTGTGTTTCCCACCATGTAATTGCAATTTGACGAAGCGAGTAGTTTTAATCAGACAACAATGATGAATTTTGCTGCTCTCATGGTGAAGGTTTGCGAGTATAGATTATGCGGGTTTAATCATGAGGGCGGTTGTAGCCCAGCGAAATGGCGGAAAGACAGAGAAATGAGAAGAAAAAAAAATGGGTGCCCCTAGAGCGCTTCCGATACGAAGTATTGTGAGTAACCAAATACGTTTAAAGCCAGGTCAGGGAATCCACTGCGAAATATTGATATGATCTGTATAGGGTTACATACGATAGTACTTTTGGCGATGTTAAGGAAACGACCTGATACACAAGAAACGACGCAAAAGAATCAAAGTCATTTGAAATTGATTCTAACCCTGGCCAGCGAGGTGGAGGAAGAGAGGGAGATAATGCTAAGAAAGAAGTCATATTTTGATAGGAGTAGAGCCAGTGGCGAGTTTATCATTGCAATCGTTTTAATGGGTAGCGAGTCTCTAACGATTCTTTCACATGAGTAACACGGAATACAATCGCCATAAATTGATTTCAGACATGTTTGGAGGCACTTTTGAAGAATCATTTCACTTCTTTTTTGTTGTTTTTACAAACCGTGTTCCTTTGAATTGTTTCAGATTGTTTGTTCTTTTGCAGGCAGTATCATGATAGACTATAGTTGCAATATGAATGGCTTTTTTTATTTAACTTAAATCATATCGGTCTCGTACAGAATAATGAAACCATTATTTCAGATATTTTTTTGTAAAATTTCCTTTCTCTCCAAATGGGATACGACTCTCGGGATTACAAAAAAGAGAGTCCTTGTAAGTTTGTAAAAGTGCTGTAAAAGGAATAATAAATACCTATCACAGGTGAAAAAGAATATTGAAATCATTTAAAAACTCGACATTTCACACTATCAAAATCAGGGACTGCTTCAGCTTCATGAAACCAGTTATTAAGGAGAGGAAACACGAACTAGATATTCATGTCTTTGGAAAAGTCAACACGATACATTCTAGATCGTACTTAAATACGAGTTTCGAGGATAAGCATGATAAGAAGGAAAAAAGGAAATAGATTTTGGACGGGAAAAATAATGAACTAGGTGTCGTGTGATAGATATTTCTGTATGTGCATTATTTTGATTGGCCCGTCGCCTTACAATATTTGTAAACTCTTATAGAATATATTTACTTGTTTAGCTACATAAACAAGCTGTAAGTTTCACATCGACTACAGTTTACCAAAAATATAAATAATTGGATTTACTTGTTCTCTACAAAGCACAGTAATGTTGATTAACAACTTAAAAGTTTCAATATTACTGTTCTTTCGTAGATGGCTAATTTGCTTCATAATTGCCATCCCATGAACGAATTTCATGTGGAAAGATGTAAAAAAGCAAAGTTTCTCCTGTTTCATTTAGTTTCATACAATTTTATACAATATCAATTTGAACACAAGTTATCGCTCATGAAACAATAGTCTTTAAAATGCTTGCTTTGAATGTATACCATAAAGCGTATACGTCATCATGGTGTCAAATCAATGGTAGTTACAGGACCAACATTATGGAACAAACTCCACAAAATGTATCCGATGAGAACCCAGCTTCGCCTCACTTAAAATTTCCACTGGTATTGTAACATATTGATGCTGAAATTGTGCCTAGCCGTCATGCCACGCATTATGTCGTTAGTCGTTATCATTGTGCCATGTATTTTGCTTATAGAAGTTGGTACATCATTCGCTTTAAAAAAATGTACACGTTTCATTAGTTAACATTACCTGGAAAAGACGTTACTGCAGCAGCAGAAAGACACTGGTAACAAATAACGCGATAGACTCTTTGGCGGAGGTATAGATATGGAATAACAAAGCAAAACCCAAGTTTATTAGTATCTTAGTAACTTCTTATTCCACTTATCTTTCCACAGTGTTAGACAATGCTCATTATTATAATATTTCATCCGTGCATTTCGTATCGCTTTTCGACCGATATATAGAGTGTTTTACTTTTTTCCTCCACGGACATGGTAATATATTGAGAAAAAAAAAACTTGAATAATGTATCACTTACAAATCGCATTTGTAAACGGAGTCTTTTTAAGTTTTAAACAGAATAACGCGACTAAATGTAAACTAATATCTTTTACGACGATCAGATAACTGATTTTTATTTAAGAACAGTCTCTCTGTCTTCCATTAGTAACAATTGATGCTTACTAGGAGTTATCTTCTAAGCACTTATCTTGCTCCTCTTTCTTTCTACTTACCTTGTTAAAAGACATTCTTTGGCAGACATAAAAATCATGACTTTCAAATTAGATTAAAACATTACATTAAATTATTCTGTTAATAACGATTGTTATTGAATATTAATCTTCATTGTAGCTTTTATTTTAGAAAAGTGATTGAGTTCTTTCTATTAACTATGTGTCTATATTTCATACATGCAATACTTTAGTAAAATGTCTCGTTCCGGTGCCTTATTCAAAATTGATTTGAACACTTTTTAAAGTCATAATCTTTAAACTGAATTCCACGTATTTCATGGTCGCAATATTTTAAAAGTATTTTCTTCACATTTGTGTGTTTTCGCATGTGCTATCATTATTATCGTCTTGTTGATACCAGGACTAATGGGCTAACAATGAATATTGAAATCCTGTATGACATGATTAAATAAATGAAATAGATGTGGAGTCGTGTTGATTGCTTTTTGTTTGTTTGCTTCCTGCTTGTGAGTATTTTATGATTTTTTAAATTTTTATTATTCTAATTGTCGGAATATGTTAGTCGGCTAAGATTATGACAAAACAACGGATACACTCGGCTAATGCCCTTCGCACACATGTCTTGTAATACCCGACTGTGACCCGGCTACTAAAACTTAAACAGTTTAGATATGCAAATCTAAATAATATGTGAAATTGTCCCGATTGAGATGCTGCAATGTCATAGAAATTAAGAGGCAGCTCCCATTATGAAGCCGATTGGATCGTTTCTCGGACTGGAAGGATTATTAAAAAAATCATCCTCGCTCTCAGTTTCCGCTTTTTAAATCCTCGTCCGGACCCTAAATGAACAATCTTATAAAAAAAAATCTTCATAATCCGATTTCGATTTTTGTTAAAGTCTGGTTGTATTGTTAATTAATAATGTGGCCTTAAAATCAATTTTGAAAAAAGGGGAAAATCTAAAATACGTGTACTTCAGCGGTCAAACGTTTATCAATCCTGAACAAATTCTTTTGAAATGTCATGATAATGGAAGGACATGCATGCGATAAACTGTATAACGTTTTATTTCATGAATGCATTCAGAATTTTCAAATTCATTTATTGAGTACAAATATCAATCAATCAACAACAATATTATTAATAAACAAAATATGTATGTGTGTACATAGAGATACATATTCAATCTCATTCATTTATATAGTAATGCTTGGTCTTCAAGTTACCGTTGTTTAAAATATTTGACAAAGGAAGCATTATTTCTTTGAAATGAATGGAATTGTTCTACATTTTCCTTCTCGCGCTTGAAATATGACTATACCAGTGTAACTACTTCTTCAGCTTAGGTCATAGTGTGATACATGTAGATGGAAAGAAAGAGAGAGGGATAGAAAGGGAGAGAGTGTGAGAGAGAGAGAGAGAGAGAGAGAGAGAGAGAGAGATGGAAAGAGACGAGAGAGAAAGAGAGAGAGAGAGTGAGAAAGGAAAATAGAGATGGGGGCAACATCACTTCAAAATTACAACGATGATGTCAATGATTTGTTTTTCTTTGCCTCATCAGAGGATTTATTAGGTATACATGGTTTACTTTAAAAGATATAATGATACAATTCAAACTTACAAAATAACAAAAGCATCATGATTGGCATAACAAGGAATTGAAATTAAGTTTTGATTTGCAAAGCATTTGAATATTCATTAAAATAAGAATTATACTGATAACTTTGTTTCTCCCTTTTTTAAAATCTCTTTTTCCTTTTTTTTTACATAACACGTAACAACTCTTTTGATCAAAAACATATGCTTTTTTTTATAACTTCTCTTTGGAAAATGATGTCAATGATAGTGATACATTTTAGTGTAAATTTGAATGCATTCGATGGATAGCTTTATGGCGCGCCACCAGATTGTTAACTTGTAAACTAGCAATCAGCTTTTTTTCAAGGGTTACTCTCCCAAGTTGTAACAAACTTTGCTAATCGATAAGGATGGGAGTAAAAACGTTTTCGGTGTTCTAAAGACAAAATGTTTGATGAACGGAAACTTGATCGAATACACCCACAATTATAACGGCGGAGAACAATGCAGCAAAATACTATATTGTATGAGACAACAGAGGGCAACCTTCATTGTAAGTTAGCAACGAAATTACGAAAGACTGGAGCAGAAAAAATTGATATTTTGTTTTGATTATGTACATTTGAATTTGTATCAATAAAACTGGACTTTAGTTCTTTCTAACACTTTCTTTTCTTCAAAGACAAGATTGCATGACATATGAAAAGGTGAAAGAGATGAATAAAGAGAGAATGGACTGAGGGAAAGTAATACGAAACACTTTCGGAAAATATCGCAATAATAACACGAAGGAAATTTAAATACTTATGATAAATTGAGAATCATTTTCTTTTCATCGTAAATTTTAGAACAGAAGTAACAAAGACAATAATTATACACACTAAGATCTTACATTTTTTTAAAAGGCGGGCCAGAAAACGAAGAAGAAACCACCATAGAAACGAATAAAATAGTAGGATGGAGAGTAATCAAAATTACAAAGAAAATTGATCGATGAAGAAATGCAATGTATCTCCAAAGTATGATTATTATACCGTTACGAATCGTTATTTCAAACAATGTTCGCATTTAATAAAAGCAAATCGCAAAGCACAAGCAGTCAATTTGAATTGTTACTGTCTAATGTTGGACGATGATGACGCACTTCTGAGAGACAGGGAGTTATGATTGAGAACAAAATGACAGAAAACGTATAGACCTAGACCCCATCCGCATTAAAAAAAAAGTATTCGGTAGTTCAGGAAATCGATATTTTTTCTCCAGTTCTTTCTAACAGCCTACCCTTCAACCAATTATTAGTAATTTGATTATTTTGTTGATTGTGATGTATATACACAAAGTGAAAACATGTATTATGTATTGTGGTTGACGAACGGTTTAAACCGGACGTTGTACAGACTTCTTTTCATGAATTACCTTCACCGAATATTCCTTATATTAATGTTATCATGCATGTCTTGTACAACTTTTCTTTTACTCCAACCAAATTATCTATACACAGAGTTTGGCCAACTTGATTTCACTGGGTCACAAAATGGCGTACATTCTTTTGTTTTTTGCTTGCCCAACAAAGCAGCAGTCGCCATATTGTGTCCAACTCGAACCGGGATGGCCAAACTCTCCTAATCAATGGCACTGACTCCAACACATCGCACGCGCCCGCTACGGGGTATAACTTCAAGTTTTCTGGATGAAAGCTATGCAGTCATCCGTACATATTCATTTGTTGTTCCCCCCGAGCTGTTATTCAACTGCTCCACCACCAATCGAAAAAATATCGAACTACACTAAACGTCTGAATAACAAAGTCCTCCTTGGTCTATCAAAATATAGATCCGAGACCATCCTTAGATGAGTCCAAACACCAACTTCAATGGTGGTACCAAACTCTTCCGATCGATAAAGTGCCGTTGGACTTTCATGATAGACAAGAGAACAATAAGGCTAATTAATTTGAATGTGACCGTTTGATATCATTCTTGGTGACGGAGCTATTATTTATAAACGATTAAAAGTTCTTTTCTGGTTTGGTTGATATTCTTCTGGCTCTAATAAGATATAATTATATCACACCTACGGGTACATTGTCATATCCACCTACACAACATTACTACTATTCCAGTATTATCATCATCATCACCATCATCATTAATAACATCATCATCATCCCATTATCGTTGACACCCCCATTTTCGTTGTTGTTTTAATGGTGTAAACTCCCATGAACTTTTAAAGTCTTAAACGAATTGGTTAGATAGAGAAGTCCATGGAAATCATATATTTATTTTATCACGAAGAATGAGCTAAATATCCGCAAGAAGAAACTCATATAAAACTATAAAGAACGCCCCTCCATTACCCCCGCGTCTGAAAATGGGATCGCCCATCGCTGTGGTGTACCTGCATAACGTTGCTATGGAGAGGTCATGCCATGTGAAAGAAGAGGGCAGATCGATTAGTCAATAGAGATATTTCTAGTATTATTGATCCGGTCTATTCACTATTGTCAGCCCAAACAATTTTGTTTGTTGTCAAAGAATACGAAGCACGGAAAGAGCGGAGAAAATCCTCAACACGACGACCCGAATTAGAGTGCTCACACATTGTTGAGAGGTAGTTGTAAGGTTTTAATTTACAAACGGATATTATTCTGGTCCGGCTTTAGCGAGTAAGCTGTTGCCTGATATATGGCAATAATCCATTCCTTGCCGAGGAACCATTGGGAGCAGATTTTGGGGGTGAGAAAGTGAACTTCTGCTCCTTATTTGGTATATGCTGCACATACCAAAGTTGAACTGAAAAGACCCCTTCAAAGCTTCAACTGTGGATTTTTAGTATAACGTGTTGCGCCAAACTTGGTTATATTTGGCCGTCGATAAGTAGCTACTATAATGAGGTTGGTGTTATTATCTTTCTTTTAGCCATTCACTTAATTTTAAGATAAGAACATACTTAAAACTCTCCGTCGGAAATTTAATAGTAATGCAGATCGAGATATCGAAGTAAATGTTTGTGACACTGAAAAAGCAAGTCATAAATCTACGTAATAATTTGACTGACTGGATTCCAATTAACATGCATAATTCGTACTGTGTGTTAGAAAATACTTATAGATTCACTTAACTGATCTATTATAATGTTATTGCATTTTATACTATTTCGCTGGCGTAATTTTTTTGGAGAATTATATTTCGTATTGTAATGTTTAGATTCTTTAATACCAATCATTACAGCGACGGTGAGGTTTAATCATCAAATTAAAACCACTAAACATTTCTCGTGTGGATGTCAAGCCAAAAGGTAATTTAAAAAAAGAAGAAGTATATGTATTAAACGTATTTCGACAAAATATTTTTTAATACCTAGTAGTAGTATAGGGTACATCGTCCCATGGTCTGTTCTGCTCTATTTGGTTACAGTATATGCTTTGCATCTATTTGATGAGCGGCCATTAAAAACAAAAAATGTTCATCGTGTCACCGATTATTGACAAATGTATCTTGGACTAGAATAAGTTCCTATTCATAGACTTTGGTCACTTCAAATTTAACCTTAGTGAACTTTGGATAATTGCCTTTTGATAGGTTTGAAGTACAGCATGACTGTACATCGTAAAGACCTGCACATCACACCATTTTGAATGAATGATTAAAAAAAACCTATGATGGTTAGATAATAGTATGTCAAAGTAATTCGTTTATTGTTTTCAATGTTATGATAACACTTCAATGTCAGTCAACATGCCAATCCTAACCTTATGGAAACAACATTGGTGTTTACATACTGTATTTAGTGATTTCGCATGTATGGATATGTAATAATAATCAAAAGCAAAACTCTTAGAGTTATTGTTTTCATCGGTCAATAAAAATGACGTAGATGAAGTGCAATATGTTAAAAGTTTTCCCATATATCGAAATCATTCATTGAACTTTTGCCACAGGTCTTTGCATTCTTTTCAAGATAAGTCCATATTTAATGTCCAGACGTAATGAAACATGTTCTCAAACTTGAACTATAATTAATTCATCGCAACATGAATGACACAAGACAGTAAAGCATGATTATTAAAACACCTTATTTCGATTCTCCCCATATACAGGTTTACAAGTATCATTTCACTTTTCGTTCGACATTCATTTCTGAGCCTTTCATGATGACGTGAGCATAGAAACATTTATGATGGGAGATAGTACTGAAGGTGAGAAGGAAGACATCCCGACGGAGGATGCTCGAGATAATGAGCACCTCAAGGAAACCAGAAACGATGAAGAGAAGGAGAACTCAAACGAAAAGGATATAGAGAGGGTGGATGACGATCACGATATGAAGCGAGAAGGTGAAGATATTGGAGGAGGAAATGTCGGCGATTCAAACGCGAACGCAGATAGCAGAGAGGTGGATGGAAAAACCAAACCTATCGGGGAAGAAGAAAATAATGAATGTGACGAGAGAGACGATGATGTCAGTAATTTGAAACAGGAAAATGATTGCAAGTTTGATGAGGACAGCAGAGAAAATGGCGATCAACAACAAGAAGAAACAGTGGAAGCACTAAATCACCATGATAACGTAAATGAGGATAATTCGATAGACATCGTTAGTCAGGTTAACAAGGAGGCTCAGTTTGTAGGAGAAAATGACAAAGGAAACGATGAAGAAAACGTTGGCCAAATCGAAGGAGACCAAGATGCAGGAATTCTGGATAATGATGATGATGATGATGATGATGATGATGATGATGATGATGATGATGTTGGAGATAGTATCAGTGTCAACGGATCTCCGAGAGATGCAGTGCGATATGAAAATGATGATAGTTATAAAAACACCGATCTGACAGCTAGTGAAAAGACAGGCGATAAGGAAATCGAATCAAAAGAGGGAAATCGGAGATCGAGTATGAAGTCTGCCAAAAGCACCAAGAAATCCAAAACTGTGCGCGTCAAATCCTCGAAAACGGTATCCAGCATCGAAGTCGATATGACGCGTATTATCCGTAACGAAGACAACGATTTCGATGCCGATGAGGATGACGATGCAGTGACGCGTGTTACGTGTGGTAAAAGTGTTGACTTTTCTATACCTGTGGATGAGGTCGATGAGGAACTCCAGAGGGTGATTGACCGGCCAGGATCGGGGAGGACATCCATGATGGATAATGAAGATATGATTGGTCTCGGGAGGGCGGCAACCATGAACACACCCGTCACCATTGATGACAGGGAGAGGTAAGCAAAGGTTGTCATACCTGTATCATTGATCAGAAATGATATATAAAAAATTATGTGTACATGTAAGTGCTTAGAGGATCCATTATGTATGTAAACTGGATTGTTGGAAAGTTCAGAATGTTGTTTGATGTGTGGAAATCAGCCCAGTTCATATTATTGAAAACTTACTGAGTCAAGCCAACTTCCATCATTAGGGAAAAAGGGGGGGGGGGCAACTACATAATTCGAAAATAATGTGATAATTTATCAAGACTCTGATTAGGG
>BEXV01000718.1:69563-90112 GCA_003118195.1 Hemicentrotus pulcherrimus
CCCCCCCCCCCCCCCCCCCGTAGTTATGCCGCTGAAAAAGACAATGGGAAACCAATCAAGGCGATAATTCATATTAATTATGTACAAGTCTCCTTGCTTGTGTTATGTATGACCATCAGTCATGGCTATTCTAGCAGCTCTTTAATGAATAATAATTCTATCATGTAAAATTCACATTTCCCAACAGTTTTGTCTACCCACATAGTATTCGAACGCAATCACGTGATGGCATGTACCAGCATGCAGTCGATCTCATCCATAACCGATGTGGAAGTGTAAGCTTCAGTACCCGATCTCAACCACATGCTCGACGTCGAGAAACACGACCACCGCCTAGGAGTGCGGCCAGTCTTCCAGAGCATATTCCTACCACTTTGCTTGGAGGGGTAAGCAAGGAATAGCTTTTAAAATAATACCTCAGTCACGCTACTAAATCGGCAGCTTATCAACTGGATCTTGGCAATTCAGGGGTAATGTGTACCCGGTAGGATGTGAAAATCATTTTAGTTTGCTCAGCATTGTGATCGTCTTTAAAATGGCGCCTGGCTGGAATGCTCCACAGGGAGTGGAGAATGTGCATAAATTGTGTGCGGGCAAGCCTGAATAGATCTGTAAAGCACACAGATATATCGTCGATGTTTTAAGCGCTATATAAATTGAGACTATTAATGTTTTGATATAATTTGTTATTTGACCTGTTGTCGGTCTGGTGTCGGTATTATGTGTGTGGCTATAGTCGAAGAGGGGAAAGAGCTCAGGAATTAAGATATTATATTCCGCTTGGTAAAAAAAAAAACACTAATCAATATAATGTATAGCACATGACATCACCAAAAAGAAACATGGATTTGAAAAAAAACGAGCACAAATTTTCATAAAAGATTCTTAATTAATGTTAAGTTTAGAACTAAAATTGTTCGCCGAAATTGGAAAATTAACTGTTTGTCTTCTTGGAGAAAGAAAAAAAAATCATTTATTGTAGTGTATAGATGACATATTTTCCAGGTGGTTGTAGATATCAAACACGGTCATCTCTGAATCAGAATGATGAGTGGTTAATCTTCATCTCGTTACAACATCTCAAAGCTAAGGTTTCTAGTTCACATTATATTACTTCTTCCCACTATGCACAGGTTCCGATGTTCAACCTTCCTAACGTTGTGAAACACATCAACAAGACCCCTTTCAACGATCAACCTAATTCCTATTTCTACATCTCTCAAAGCAAACCTGTACCATTGAAACCGATGAAGGTAAATATTAGATGCTTCTATACTTGTTTTCATATTAGTTATATTTCACAACAAAAATAATGTGATTAAGTTTGAATTAAAAGACATATTATACAATCTTCCGCAATATGGTCCTAAATGATTGTTAATTCTTTGTTAGTGTATTGGTTGCAAATTTTTGCAATTATGTAATTTCATTGCAAACTATGTAGATTAGATCATTCATTAAATCATACTATGGAGAGAGTAATGAACGTTGTTAGATCATTCTAAATGGATAAGGGTTCAGACCAAAGTTTGCTTCCAGCTAACAAGTTTTAACATTTTGCCGACAAGGCTCTAGGAAAAAATGTTTTTCAAACGTTTGAGTTGTCACATTATACCCCTCTCTATAGTTAAAGGCACTAGAATAATTAGAACACGCTTGTAGCCTACCTCTTGGAAGTCAATTTGAGGCCTTGACGAAAAACCTCAAGACCTTGATGATCATTTCACACCATTTTACTCTCATTTTGGCTGCATATCGCTAACAAAATATATATTCACGAATATTTTTATCTCAATAATTTTTCAGGTTTGGAAAGGTTACCGTGGCAACGTATACTTTGAACCTATGGTGTGTCGAAGAGCTCCTTTTTCCAGTTCTTCACCGAATCCTAAACCCAAAGAAAGAGTTGCCTCATCTCATCTTCCAGTTATTCCAAAATCTGCAGAAATAACAACAAACAGTGCTCCTACAAATCCTACCCATTTCAACTCACACTCTGCAACGACATCCAGATCACAGCCCCTGAACGGTCGTCGTACCGCGGCGAGCGGGACGAAAAGTGCTGTGTCGACGCGTAGTAGCGGACGACAGCTTGCTATCTTGGATAAGACGACGGTCTTGAGTCGTATGGATTATAATGCTGCCGAGGATATCAAATGGATAAGTGGTATCGAGTCGACAGGAACGTTGCAGATTGGACCATCGGGCGATAAGTTAGCCGGACGAGCTTATAAAGTGTACAGGAATGGGCCCAAACATCCCAAGCTTAGGATTCGGCGCGGACTCGTCAGTCATAACTTGGCGGGAAACAATAAGAACTCTCCCAAGTTTGGTGTGAGAGGAGGTCGCATAAACGAAGACCTGACGACAAACCGCAATGCTAACCCAACAAACAGAACGCAACAGAGAATATCAGTTCAAGAACATAGTGGCGTCAGTCATTCGTACCCTGCTGATAACTATAATTGTGTGGATTCAATGACTGCTTTGCAACAAATTATGAAAAGAAACGATGGACATGGACGATCTAAATTGGTGCATATTTTACCGTCTGCATACGGAGACGGTGGTATTGGATCTATAAGACCCAAAGGAAAGTAATTAATACATGTTAATGTTACATTGTGAGAATATTAACTATACGCGATAACAAATAATATCTAAAAAGTGCTTTTAGCGTGTAATACCAGCCTTTGAACATATACTGGACTAAAGTCTATGAAATATCAATATTATCAGGTGTGCATTGACTTCTAGAAAACAACTTAGCCAATCTCAATGCACCATATTGTTTTGCAGACAGAAATGTTTCGACATTTCAAATGGTGATGCTTAAAAGGCTACTGAAATAACCTGAAATAATCTTGACTTGATTTTTGTTGAAAGTCTATGCGATCACAATATACATGATCTTGTTACCTTAATCCATGTTAAGAATTATGCAGCAAGGCGAGGTTAGTGTATGTTTAGGTTTAGTATACAACCTGGCTTTATCAAATACGGTATAGCAATCAATTTAGCATATTAAATGTCTTCTATATTCTGTCAGCCGTATATAAATTATTGATTGCCTCCAAATACATTAATCAAATGCTGGTATCAATGTGCAAATATTATATCGGCGTATGAATGTTTGTAAAGAAGTTATTATATGCAGAATTTTATGATTATGATATGCAATTAATTTCAGCTAAAAACGCACTTTTTGTCATGTTAATCATGAGCCAGCTGGTAATTACTCGCCATTTATGTTCTTATGAGAGTTTGAGTGAAATACCTAGAGGGGATCTGTTCTTTTCTTTTATTCCCCTGAATAATAGTCTGAACCACGGCCCTGATTTTTTCCTTGTTTCCTTTAAGCTAGTTGTATCGATTGATGAAAGCGCCTGAACAATAAAAGCAATTAAGATTGCATGGACGTACTGAAATGTAATCAATACGGTGAGGTCGTTTTTATAATTAAAATAGATTTAGTCGATGCGAAGTACCTATATAGATGCATTGATAGGATTTAATGGCATTATGAAACCCCTTATTGCACTGAAAGATGCTCTCAAGAAGAAAATGAATGCTACTACTATAAAACCTGAAATTACAATTACTGTTTCTTCAAAACTAAGGTACCGGTAGATGAATGTCAACGTAATGGTTTTTTGCTCAGCTGTCATTAAAGTTACGGAATTGTATTTTTTCACATGGTGATTGTCGCGGCTTATCTGAAATGTCTTCTTAAAAGAGTAATATATTTCTTCAGTTGCCATAGTAATCTTGTACATGTACATCTATATTAATCATTGGACACCTTGTGCTTATTGTGTAAGGGTTCTAGTGCAATATTATATGAAATATCTCGTAAAGTTTGTAATCTTCGATATCATGTAGCCTCGCTTCGCATAGCAAAATTGATATTTACAGCTGGTTGGTGGAGGGGGTCGGAATCGTGCTCCACAAGACAACCTGAAACGTGCGCAGCAAATCTATCCTGCCATGTACATGTCGTTCAAATCCAGTGATATATGGCGTAGCCGGCGTATGACCTTTCCGCCCGTTTTAGCCTCCCCCAAATGATTTTAACTTTTTGAAAAAAATATTTTCCAATGGATAGCAAGGAGGGATTAGGGGGTAAAAAGAAAGATTAAGATTACTGCATGAGGTGATTAACTTAATAATCATATCTATTGTTGCAGAACCAAGCATGACCACTACAAATGCCTTATAAACACTCCAAAGCGTGAATCTGCAATAGATGCCCAATTACATCAATAAGAAGATATGGCAATTCCTCGTGCATGATGTACTTTTGTAAAGACTTTCTTTTTGACAAAATGAAAAGCAATTTTTGTATCTATGGCTGTGTTTTGTGCATCATTACCTTGACTTCAATATAGATTAGATAATAAATTATATTTAAAACTTTTTACTTTACAGATTCTCTTTGTTTCTGGTGTTCTTTCAAATACATGTTTACCTAAATTTCTTTTATTTCTGCACTACTCCGTCTCTCTACATATTTCACTCTAGATTTAAATAAAAAATCTTCATAGTTTCATACTTGTCATATCTTTTGAAGCCTTCTTAAAAATGGGGGTTTACATTTCAGATTACGAATGTGTATGAGTGCGTGATCACAGAACGACTACAACAGATCCATATTCTCCATACTTTACAAGAAGAAAAAAAAGACAAAACAGTCCTATTTTGCGATGTTTTTCTTTCTTTTTATTTCCAAACTAGAAGTCTACAAGGATTACTTCACACATCAATCAATCAGATGGAATTAATCTCAGAAAGGCACTAGAAAACAATGAAAGAAAGAACATTACATCAATAAAGAATGAATCTCCACAGAAACATTATTTTCATCTCCATCCAAGACGACTTTTACATCAAATTTTGTTGTCTTGAATATTTCTTGTGAAAACTTTGTAGGTATGCATAGTTCCTCAAAAACTAGCATCCCTTTATAACATTGTAAAGAGTTTGAACACTTAATAGGAAAAATGGAAAAGGATATATCGTTTCCTAGATAGCACATCAAAACGCAATATACTCTCAACACATTTACATTAACAATTTCATATCTTCTGTCTGAATCAAGCATGTCATAACTTTTTCCCCTTCCATTCACATTATTGGTCCATTCAAAGTACTGCTGGGTAGTGTCTCCATGTAAATACAAGTAAAACTTGCACACTGCTAGTTTTTACTGTAACATTTCTTGTAATAGTCACAGATGAGCCTTAAAGATGCAAAAATGCAACTTTGCTCTCATCCAGTGTTTTTTCACATCAAATTTCATATGTTGGAAGATAGATGCTGTGAATACAGGCTTCCATCGTATCTCTCAATTCATTTCCCTTGCCACTAAACAACTTTAAATGGCTTTGTGTTGCTATGAGACTCAGATTAAAACTTGAAAAAACCCTGTTTTACAACTGCCAGTCAGGTCTGATATGTCAATATACAAAAAGCTCTCAATTCACTGAATATGATGCCCACCATGAAATCAGCCTACTCAAGACAACAACATCATGACATGTCCATGTCAGGCTTAAAATATAATGCTGCAATCACGTTAACAGGCAGTTAATGAAATACAGTGCATAAAGGCATCATTTTTCTTTGTAAATCTTGAAATAAAGTAAGAGTGAGTTTACAACAGAAAGAAATACAAAAACATTATTCCCCTACCGTATCAAGGTGCAATTAATCAATGCATGCCCAATGCATAAAGTATTTCAAGACATTTATTGCCATGGATTCTCCACATTCAATTTCTAAAGAAACATATTCACTCTACATACAAATTTGGATAGATTATAAACTTTATACATATTCACACAGCAAACTAATGAAATAAAAGAAACTCAATATTTGGAAATACTACCACAAATACATTGCAGCATGCATACCTTCAGAAGGTGACAGAAACAAAAGACAATCATTCAAGCATAACCAAAATTTACATTTTTTTCCATGTACATACCATTTTCTAATACATACAAATGACACAAATATTGTACAAGGCCAAATAAACATCAAACAGAGATATGTTTTATGAATACCTACAATATCTTTGGACTTTTTTTTTTCTCATTAATTTTCATTAAATGGCACTCTTATTACTTGAACATTGAAATAACTAGTTAAACTGCTTTGAACAAGGATTTGATATCAAATTTTCTAAACCCAACAAATATACAAAATATTTTATGCACATTATGTTACAAAGCAAGCTACAAATACCAGTAATGGACGGAGAATTCCAGCAGTATTATTCAATATTCTCATTTTCCCCTAAACAGAACAGGCATATTCATATATTCCAACTTAAATAGGAATGCGGTTGTTATGTACAATTATGTGTCCTTGCAATGAAAGGATCCAGTATAAAAAAAAATCATGAAATTCAAATTCACCAAACTCTCTGTGCTGTGCTGCAATTCATTACAACCTCTGTACACATCTAGTCAAGACACATATCAAATCTATCTCTGGACCACCAAGTAGCTGCTCTCCATTCTCATCAACAGTCAGGGGGTAGACAACTAGACATTACCGTACTTCAGGAATGTTGAAGTTAACATAATCTTTAAAAGTATTACTGTTAGCACTTTCTTTTTGCCACAATCATTTTGACATACAACAACTATGTTCCTTTTAACTGTTTTGCTAGTCATATCTTTACGCTTAATCATCGTTTTTCTTGTATTCCAAACTAAACAGAAAAGATAAATTAACAAGGAAGAGTGAAGAAAATTAAGACGGAATATGTATAACACTTAACATTTTCACTAGATTTTTACCTTCTAGAAAATTGATTCAAAATAGTATTTCATATAATATTAGAAAAACTGTGTATTTAAGTATATACTATACAGGAGAAAGCCATAGCCTACATACTGTCACTAAATAATCTCTTAATCTCTCTTTTGGCATGAACAATAAATTCTTGAAAGAACACTTTATTTTGAATCACACACAGAAAAGACCTTACCTACCACAAGCCATTCATTACCAATGCTCAACAACTAGCTAACATCATCTGTGACATGTTCAGACACGTTTAACTCCTAAGACCTCCTTCATATTTCTAATTCATCGACACACACTGGAATGGTTTCATCATCATCATGTCTCTACCTGGGAACCGCATGGCCTGCAGCACAGCCTTGTCAAGGCATTTCATTTCTTCAGTTTTATCTCAAGTTCACTCTGATCCTGTAAATGAAAACAAGAATACAGAGAAGAAAACAATGTAAAGATGTGCTATTGATCATTACAGCAGGATACGTAACTGTTAGTAGACAGAGATGTATGATCACTCACATGATTCAGTGGGAAAAAAGGTGATTTTGATAATACCAAAAACTTCTTTCCTTTCTCAATTTAATGTATCTTTTTGCCGTTTCATATCAAGTTATATGGTTAAGACCTTGTTTGAAGAAAAATGCAATGATTTCAGTAGATTAAATCCACTTGTTACCAATAACATGTATATGCAAATATATTCTACTGTGCTGCAAGAGATCCTCACATTTTTAAAACCACAACATTAAGTTAAATGAAAATATGTATTTTTAGTTTCTATTTAAAAGTACTTAGCAAGGTTTATGAAACAGGGCCCATGAAAGCAATAACAAACTCGAATTTAGACAGGTAACCTAGAGTGAGAGAGAGAAGGAGAATCTTCTTGTCTCACCTATCTCTCCAGGGTTGCCTTCCATGATACCGTTCTCCACCGGGGTTCCTTCAGGAGCGCTCAAGGCCATAGGGTCTCCAGCCAGCTGAGCTTCTCCATCTACCATAGTCTCCAGGACTGCCTGGACTCCGTCTGTGTTGGTCTGCTCCTTCATCATCTGATTGTCAAGAGAATTCTGTGAAGAGACGGATGGAGGGATTATATTAACATGCTACACTGCAAATCGGGATAAAATCTTCTTATAGTGAAGAATGGTGTAATCAAGTTCAGAAATTAGCCTAAATGTTTGAAAATTTCACTGCAGCAAAAGGAGATGTGCCATTTTGACACTCTTTAAAGAAAATGAAATACATGCAACTGTTTAAGCATCCCACATGCAGTGGATGGCAACGTCAGCAATGATTTGTTTCAAACCCAATTTGTAAGAGGTACTTAACGATAAATACTTCTCACAATCAAAATTAAAGAAAATAAAGATCATTGGCATTTACTGATTTTAAGTTTGCCGAAATCTGAACATTCAATAACATTTGGAAATCTATTGCATCTGCATGACTATTAAATATCTGAACAAGAATACACACCTGTGTAATAACGGTGAGTTTTGGAGGCAGGTCATCCACAGTGAGTTCCTCATTGTTGTTCTCACCCAACGTGGCCTGTGGGGTAGTAGCCTCTGGAGTCTCACTGGACTCTGGGGTCTCCTGGGACTCAGCAGTCTCATTAGTATCATTGGACTCTGGGACTGGGACTGGGACTGGAGCTGGAGCTGGATCCTTCTCCAGACTTTCCTGTCTAGAGATGTTCTCCTTCTGACTAGCATCTGATTCCACTGGGATCTCTGTGCTCATCGTTGTATCATCCTGGATTGTGAAAAGAATGAATGGCAAGGAACCCCAAAACGTGATAAGACTTAATGAGAAGAAGAGCACACAATCAATGGAAAATTGAATCAACTAATTGCCCTTTGTGTACTCAAATGATGACAATAAACAATTACAGATGATGTCATAAGTAATCAATCGTTCACATAAACTACCACATTATAAATATTGTATTTTCAGTTACCCGAAACCAGAAAGTTTGACAGATTAACAGAGACATGTGGACAGAGGAGAAGCAAGATAGCTCAGTGATAAGAAATCAAAGAAAAAACCAATAGACTCACCACACTATCAATTTCTGCATCAGCATTGGCAGCCCCAATGCTTGTGATTGTCTCTTCTACAGCTTCTCCTAGACTGTCTGGGTCATCTTCCTCTTCCCCACTCCCAATGCTGAGAAGTCAAAGAAAAATATCGAAGATGCCATATTACTTGACATCTCAAGCATGATGCTTCATATCTTATTTCCAGTTCAAGGATAGGTACAAATAAATAATCATCCCTACAAACTGTGTAATTGAGCCAACATTGACAAATCAAATTGGCCACATTCTTTCTTTTGTAAAATGTATGACAGAATGTTACAGAGTTCCTGCATTAGAGGTACTGAGATAATTTGTAATGCTAGACGAATCAAACTAAAACTACTCACAGAGGGCTTCCAATTAATGTTTTAGCTACAGCAAGTTTTATCGTGTCTCCAACCTCCAAAATATTGAGATATTGGTCATGGACAATGAAGGGCCATTCTTAGGAAACAAATAATACATTGAATGACTTACTATGTAACTCCTTTTGATTCACTCATGGAGAGCTCAATCTGTAAATGATCCACACCCTGTGGCTCACTGTCTCTGTTCAAGATGAAATAAAAGAAAATAACAATCATTATTCACTAGTTCTCTATAAACCTGCATAGAGCATGAATAGTAGTATGTACATGCCATGATTTCACAACTTTAAAAAAATTAATTTCAACCCATTTAAAAAGCATGTTTAATTCTACTTTGATATCACTATGATACTTATTCTCCTTTGACAATTAAAACAAAAACAAACTAGTATTTTTGAAATATCCTTTTAAATGGGTGGACATTAAAGAATATAACAGCTCAAACATTCAAGTCATTTATTACTTGTATTACAAGAATGAAATAATAACAAAAGAAAATCACAAATAGTACTCACTCTTCTCTATCACTGATGTCCATTTGTGTAGAAAACATATCATCTCTCGTCTGAAAACACAAACAAATCAAGTAGATACAGGTAATAATAACATAATCTTGCATATTTCTCATACATAATACTACAAGCTCTTTAAAAACAACATGACTGTTGGTAAGGCATACAACTGAAAGAAGTACAACAGCAAAACAAGTATGCCACAGCCAAGCAATGACTCTTGTGATAGTGTAGGATCATTGTGTGGTTGAGAAATGGTTGAGCCCAGAACACTGTGCTAACAGTTACAAGTGTGATCAGATGATTGATATTATAATATTACAGAGCTGCCAACCTTGTGCGACCCAAAAAAGGAATCATGATGGCAAAAAAAAAAAAGAATTTCAAGCCAAAAAAAGGAATTCAAAATAACGAAAGTTATAACCACACGTGACATACTTCCAATGCAGAAATGTTCATTCCTCATGCTGTTTATTCCATACAAGCAGGTTTTTTTGTTTTGGTTATTTTGGTATTATCGGCATTTCATTCTTCATGAGAATATTTTTCTTTTTAAGTCTGTTTTGAAATTATTTTTCTATTGCATTTGTGATCAAATCAACCTTTTAGGGCAGTTGGAAGACGTGTGGTATGTAAAAAAAAGAAGAAAAAAAGTATTTTATGAAGGAAAAATGTAATACATGTACCGTAATTGGGAAGAAAAAACGGAGTAATTACGGCAAAAACGGAATGGTTGGCAGCTCTGATATTATATTCACTTTGCAGAAAGGTAAGAATAGAACAACCATGTAGTGGGAAAAACCTCAGAAATGCAAGGTAGTCAAAAGGTAAATAAGAAGAAATTGATTTACAAGACAAGAGTAGGCAAACATGTGTAAGAGATGATAATGTGATTTCAAACAACAGTAAAGGGATACAACACTACGCAAAATGTATTGATTATATATATATTTAGTCTATTTCAACAGGGTGGATTCATCAGTGATATTGCCACTATTTTACAAGGGGGCCTTGTAAATCAAATGTAGACTTACATTTCCTAGTTCTTCCTCTTCAAATCTAGAAGCTACTGCCATAGCACTCTCCAGTTCATCTTCCATCATAGCTCCTCCACCAGAACAACCACCACCCTGCTGCTGCTGCCTGCCAGGTGAATGACTCTGCTGCTGGACAGTATCTTCTTCATCGGATGACGACTCATCATCAGAACTGCTTTCTCCTGAGATGGATGAATTGAATAGAGTGGCATTGATTTAGGATTGCATCAACTGAATAATAGCATGCCTAATATCCAGCTGATGAGCATATAAATTCATTATGAAGCTTTGAACCAAAATTTTACTTAAGTTTCACAATCATCACCTCCTGTGTATTTGTAATCTAAAAATGTAAGTCTCCAGACGATATCCTTAAATATTTCAGAATATTTTTGCTTCCGGAGCTCACACTTTAGACCTAGCATTAATTTGTACTCATTGAAATAAATGTCAAAACAAAATGCAACCCTTGAACAAATATGGAAAAGTCCAGAAATCAATACCATTGTCAGCATATTGCGTAAATAAAATGTCTAAAAACACACAGAAATTACTGGCTTGGAATAGATGTTTGGGATGTATAATACAGGGATGCCAGTTAGAATTAATCAGAGGGCCTGTAAATCACCTAGAATGAGCTAGTTTGTACACACAAAAATAACTCGCCAGGGCCTGAATTCAGGCGATTGCCTGAAAACTGGTATCCCTGATAACAACTTCACGTCTTGAAAAACAAATATTTTGCCTGATCAATACTCTACAAAGGCTTAAACAGTAAAGCTCAAGATTTTATCATCAACAATGAAGATAGACAGTAACCCAGACTATTTGTTACCTTCTCCAGTAGCTTGAGCTGTACCAGTCTCTGTGCCTGTTTCTGTTTGCTCATCCTCATCATCATCATCCTCCTCATCATCCTCCTCATCATCGTCATCATCTTCATCCCGTTTGGCTGCTTCTTGTTTGAGTTTGTTACCAGCTGTATCAAGGTCCTGCATGAGCCTGAAGAAAGCTAGCTCATTGAAGAGGATCTCAGAGATATCTACCAGCAAGTCCTCTCCACACTCACGCATCCTGAGAAAAAAGATGATAAATCAAATTACATTAGGTTTATCTTTACGACAAACACCATCATCACCAGAGTCACAACCATAGAACAAATATTTTTGTTTCAAGTTAAGAACAGTAATCCAGGGATTATGCTTTTACTCACACATAGAAGTGACAACAGTAAAGAGAAAATATGATGCTTTTCATGTAATACAAACATTTTCCTGAACATGCTATTCAATGAGTACATAACTGATATCTAACCTTTCAAAAGAGTCTATTTGTCCACAATACTAAACATGTAAAAAAGTTACCTGAAATATCTACTCTGTATTGTCTCTAAATCTAAATCGATGGTTATTTATTAATTTTTGACAGATATCAATTTGCTATATCTTTGAAAGAGAGCAAAGAACATAATACCCTTCTAAAAGAACCATTGAAAATAAATAGCAAGCGGGTGGTCAACTTACTTTCTACCAGAGAACTTAGCCAGAGAGTCTTCTAGGATGGAGCCCAACTGCCTGTTGAAGAAGCGAACAAACTCCCTGCTTTCATCCTTCTGCCTCGCCAGACCTAGCACCAGACGTCTGATGTAGGCCAGTAGCTGTGGAGAGCACACATCATCCATGTGTTCCTTGAGGTAGGGAATTACCTCCTGCATGATGCCTTTGATCTGTAGGTCTAGCTGACGGGTATCAATGCGAGGGTACTGTTGAGGACAGAAGGAATAAGAAAAAAATTCCTTTGAACTCAGAGACTCATTTTAATGGGTGAATGGGTCTACAGCATATATCAATTGTCAGTACAACTATTACATTTTACAGTTGATCACTTTTAGTAGAAATGAAAGCATCACTCAAAAGCAAATGAAGCATTGATTTTTTATTCTGCCCCCCCCCCAAAAAAAAATTGTAACTATTTTGGCATTCTTTAATTCTACCACCCCTAAATATTTCATAGTAATATCCATTACAAATTTGAAGAAGCAAACAATTTATGATTAAACACATTGGAAAATATCCTACTAAGGTTTAATACAGAAATTCACAAGCTGAGCAGATTTAAGAATGTCATAAAAGTAAACTCACCGGCAGGTCAGAGAAGGAGCTTTCACTGCCCATGTCTTGAGCTGAGCTATTACTAGTCATATCCGAGGCAGACATAGCACCTCCTTCCTTGGTATTCTCTATTGAGCTGATTCCTGAAGCAGCCTCAACCTCTGCCTTCATCCTCTCGTATTCTCTCATCCGCTGAAAGATAATGAGAGTGGATAGTGTAAAAAAGTGACATCATTAAAATTATTTATAATGGCTACATCTAAATAGGTGCATTTCATCATCAAAGAAGTTATCTTTGTGGTATACATGCAGGCTGCAGGCTTGAAATACCGAAGTGAAGATGGGTAGAAGCTTGAAACATACATGTTTACATGACTATCCCAACAATGTAAGTTTTCTTATTTTAAACTCCAAGTACGGTCAAACTGGGGAACAATAGGTGTTGAACTCACATACATTTTAGGATTCTTGTAATAGGAATCAATACCCTTTGTCAAAAAATGATTTCCCCTCACTATTCTCACCTTGAGTGCCTTATCAAGATGAATGACGGTGTCTCCGAGGTCTTCGTTGGCAAAGCCAAACTCTGCTCGTCCCAATGATGGAGGTGTGGAGAGCGTACTAGCAGAGTCTACATTCTCAATGTAATCATACTGATCATCTTCCAGCAGGGCATATGACGACTCGTGAGGCTTCTGCAGATTAGCACCAAATAGACGGGCCTGGTGGATAAATCACAAGATTTCATGCTTACTAAGGAGTTGTAGTTATAATAGCTTTTATTCTAGTTGTATGTAAAGCAATATTTTCATATTTTCCATTACAAATGCATTTTTTTTGGGGNTCTTTGAACCCCATGATTTCTACACATTTTGTTTTGGCTTCTCAGGTGATGACCCCACACACATGTAATTTCAGTGCAAAATACAACATAGCCAAAAGACTATCTCTTTTCATAGTTGCACAAAAACAGCATATTAGAAACCAGATCAAAATGAAGTAAGTTTTGAAAAGAAAAAAAGAAAGAATGGTCTTACCTTGATTTCTTCTTCATCTGATGTAATAAAGCTCTCACTTGGAGTTTGCTCTGATCCTACAAAGTTCATCCATGCTGGCATTGGCTGTACACAAAATAGGAAAGATTTATAAACATATCTCTATTACTGGAGTTAAATACACAATGGACAAACTATTCAATGTAATTTTGTAATACTTTAATGTTTGAGTTTTTAGTTTATTGAGTTTGAGTTTATTGGTTTCACATGCAGATATTATACAGATAACAAAATATACATAAAAGACATATTGTTTCATAATTCAAAAAAATGATTATAGTAATTGACAAAGTCAATTGTTCACAATACTACAGTAAACATTTGTACATAATCATTTCCACCACACATTTAAAGAAATCATGTCATTTCTTGGGATATAGAACCTGACTAATGGGCAATACATTTCTTGTATTCTTTATTTTTCAAGATCTACACTGTTCTGTATAAAAACCAGTGCATGGATAAAAAAAACCCTGTACATATCGTCCAAATATGTCATTGATTTAAATTGTAAGTAAGTACACCTGTACTGATAATGTTAGAATATTTACCCTCTCTGATGGTAGCGTTGGCGCCTCAGATGCTGAAGCATTGGTGTTATTGTCATCAGTGAGGTACTTGGAGACAAGGTCTTGTAGGGCATAGAGCGCCCTCTGTCGGAGGTAGTCTGAATTGAGCATCTGAAGCTCACGGAACAGCTCAATGAGGAAGTGCGGTCTCGTCTCGTTCTGTGAGATGAGTGATGCCACTTCTGAGTAGATGGACTCACGCAGCGCTTCAAAGAGAGAGAACTCACTCCCTGCATCAGACTCACTGGACAATTAGAAAGAAGATATGAATCTATTAATTGCAAAGAATTTCCATGAATAACATTAGCATTTTATAAAAATCAAATATTGAAAAGAAGGATTGATGTAATAGATGATACAAGTTACATTTAAAAAGCTCTCTGAAATATCTGCTTCATAAGAGACACACTCCTTAAAAGACAGATTTTGTTTACGTTTTCTGGATCGATTAAATCCAACAAGAATACTTGATCTACATACATCTTAAACATCTAGGATTCTGATTCATGAACAAAACTTTGGGCAACGTGGAACACCAAAATTAAATAAAAGCTTCTTGCATGCAAATAAATATTAAAGAAAACACAAGATTTTTTACTTACAGTTCACTTGTCTGTGACCTGATTGACCTTTCAGTGTCTTGCTCTATCTGTTGTCGCTTCTGTTGACCTTTTCCCTTTGACTTTGCTCCATTGTTACCCCTATCACTGTCACCAGGGAGACTAGACATGGAGACTGTGCTGGTAATGCTAGCTGTGTCCAGGAAGGCAGTCCCACTGATGGAGGAACTCAGACCAGTACCCATCTTGGGTCCTAGAAGCTTAGCCAGACGGGCGCTGGGCTGGGTGGACTGGCTTGATAGTTGCGCTCTTGCTTGGGATGCACTGCTTGGCATTGGGTGCTTGCCTGTAGAGAAACACAGGGAAACTAGGATTAGGTTTTAATATCTAAACAAGAATATCTTTTGACAGTTGAAATATCGTTTAACCTTTCAAGAAAATAAAGTGAGACCGGCTCAATTGAAAGCTTAAATCAAACCTTACCTTACTCTTTGAACGAAATGTGATAGGGGTTCTCATTATGTAATTAGGTACATACATCTTTATTACAGATAACTGAAAGTTCACAATTCAAAATATGGATCGATGCCATGAGCCATAATGTTCAATGTGCCTGACAAAGGACCAAGTATTCCAAGAGAATTGGAGAAACATTTCTTACCTCTTCTGTTGGATGATGTATTTGATCTCTGACTGCCCAACTCATCTCGAAGTCTCCTCTGCTGATCTCTATAATAATCATGAAAGAAAACAAGAGGAAAACATCACACATTGTTCAATCACCCAGGTGTATCATAACCATTGTATACAGAAATTGAGCAAGTAAAAACCTTGCACATAAAATAGAAGTTGTATGGGTTTTAATATCACGACAAAAACACAAAGGAGTAGTTCTATGATACACTTTTCAAGGCAGAATTTCATACACCATCGGTCCATGAAGCAATGAAACTGCCAGACACAAATTTAGTGTTGTACTATTGGTCTAGAATCCCAGTAAAAACCCTTAAAGATGACATTCAGTTAATGACATTCAGTTACAATCATCTGGCGTAAAGTCTCATAAATGCACCCCCCCCCCTTCATGATTAAGACCTATCTTGACTCTACCATTGCACATTATACAACTCACTCCCAGATCCTAATCAAATGATTGGTCATGCGCGGTCACGTGTAATTCATTTACTGAGCCTATTGCATGCTTTTTCATGAAAAGGCGTGCAATATTTTCCAGTCCTATTGCACACTTTTTCAGAGTGCAGTAGTGCGCATAGAGGTTAGAGCACTTTACACTGCGTGTGCATGGGCCTATTTTTGCACAGCACAATGCATATATGGGTATAGAGGTAAGTGCACTTACTATATCTATGTGTGCGCAATAAATTAAGCCTTATTAAACTTGAAATTTATTTGTCAGCCTAACCATACTGTCACAAAACAATCTTCAATTAATTCTTTATATATCAAATACAAGGATCTAGGAGTTGCATGTATAAAACAAATGATGCATGTTTTCAGTATACGATCTATCCGCACGCGTTGATGCTTTCAGTATACGATCTATCCGCCCTCATTGATGCTGTGTGTATTTATCGCACTCGGCCTAATAGCTTTGTGCAATAGATATACACAGCCTCAACTCGAGTGTGGATAGATCGTATAATGAACTCATGTGCATGCATCATTTGTATACTATCCTGTTAAGAAAAGTAAGATTAGATGACTTACGTTCTTTTGAGAAGGCTGGTAATATCTAGAGGAGGTACAGCAATCTCCNCCCCCCCCATGATTAAGACCTATCTTGACTCTACCATTGCACATTATACAACTCACTCCCAGATCCTAATCAAATGATTGGTCATGCACGGTTACATGTGATTCATTTACTGAGCCTATATTGCACGTTTTTTCAGGGCGCAGAAGTGCGCGTAGAGGTTACAGCGCTTAATACTGCGTGTGCATGGGCCTATTTTTGCGCAGCACTATGCGTTTATGGGTATAGAGGTAAGTGCGCTTACTATATCTATATGTGCGCACTAAATTAAGCCTTATCGAACTTGAGGAGATTTATTTGTCAGCCTAACCATACTGTCACAAAACAATGTAGGATCAAGGAGTTTCATGTACAAAACAAATGATGCGTGTTTACAATCGTTCAGTATACGATCTATCCCCCCTCGTTGATGCTGTGTGTAACAATCATTATCACAATATATATACACAGCCTCAACTCTAGTGCAGATAGATTGTATAATGTACTCATGCGCATGCATCATTTCTATACTATCCTGTTAAGAAAAGATTAGATGACTTACGTTCTTTTGAGAAGGCTGGTAATATCTAGAGGAGGTACAGCAATCTCTTCCCTTGACTCTGTGGGTGGTTCCCTTGCCAGAAGATCATTGATGTCTCCAATCCCACTGTCTAGAGTGTATCCTCCCATCATCTTCATCTGCTTGCTGCTTATAGCACCGTTCAGGTAGGCAGCTTCAAACTCATCATCATCGTTGCTGACTTGAGCTGTGTTGGGTGGAACATGGTAGGAGGCTGCATCACCGTACCTCTGCTGAGGGGGCTGGCGGGCATAGGGGTTGTAGGTGTCCCTTTGTCCAGCAGAGCCACCCTCGTTCAGGTTGTTGGGGGTGTAGGGGTTTGCATAGGGTGAGGGGTAGTTTCCTGGACTCGGTTGAGCAAAGCCTGGTGGGAATGTAGGATTCACGTTGAATGGCATGCCTAGTGATGTGTGAAAGAAACAGAAGAATAAAAGAAATCTCATACTAGTAACTGTTTTGAAACGATCAAGCTCCCTTTCCCCCACCATTCAACATTAGGATGTAAATCCATAAATTCATAGGAGAAGATAATAACAGAGATTGGATATGGGCAGGTTGATGAAAAGGAAAGAGCATAGGCATCATAGTTATCTTTACCTCGTCATTCTTTGAAGAAATTATTCTTTTATAAAAACGGAAGACTTCATCTGTTTAAAATCTACACCTTTAGTATGGTCACTTCTTAACACATGAAACTGTACTTAATCTTAATGAAGAGAAACAGAGAGGTCATATCATGGTGAAACCAGACATAGTGATAATGAAAGATAAGCCTGGACTTACCACGATTATATGGAGGAGGACCGTACATTGCTTCAGGTCCCATACCAGGGGATCTCCCAAAGGGTGGAGACTGACCTGGGTATCCCATGCCCATGGGTCTGGGTTGATTCCTGTACATAGGTGGGGCATTGTTATTGCTATTGGTATTGGTAGCTGCCATGCCACCACCTCCTACTCCTACATCAAAGGAAGCTTCAGAGCGTCTCTCCTCCAGCTGGCTACGCAGTCTCTGGATCTGGTTCTGCTGCTGATAGAGCTGGGTGTAGGCACTGTTCAAGTTTAACATTAGTTGCTGGTGCTGCATGCGAAGATCGTAGTTCTGGACAAGGTCATCTAGGTGACCTTCTCCAGGAGGAACAAAGGGGTTGGGAGGTGTGGGGGCGGGATGTAAACCACCATGACCAGCTGTCAATCAAGAACAATTTAAAAATGGTGATTTGTTTGTGATGAATCAACATCTCAATAGAACATTCCTCATTCTCACTCTGCAAATATCAATTTCTGCATTCGACTTTATTTTCTTATCATTCCAAACGAAGCCAAACTTCAAACCTTCACAACTTGACCAAAATCCCTTTTTGACACTGAACCTTGAAAAATGTGATAAAACGTTATTGTGGGGATGTATCATACCTGAATATCATCTAAAAAACAATACTAGTGTCAAGTGACATGATTTCAAAAATATATATCCAAATTTTGCATAATAATGAGTTCCCACCCTGATAATATGGATTATATGATTTGAGCTGATTTACTTGATTCTAGGCTTTGGAGGACATACCATTAAGAGATCCTGACAGTAGGTTGCTCATTGATTGTTGATCTGAAATGAGTGACTGACACATTCCCATGCTGTTAGATAGCTGTCTCTGCAGCTGGCCAATGTGACCTTGTAGAGCCTGGACAGTAGGGTCCTCCATAGAGGGATCCTCATAGCCATCAGACACAAGCTCCTCGGCTGAACGGATGTTCTCTTGCCTACATGTACAGGATGGAACACAAAAACATGATTGAAACAATGAAGTTTAGACTTGAAGAGTGTTCATCAATTAATTTCTTATTCAAACAATGACTTTCATAAAGGGAGGATGGAAGTGGGTTTGTAGGAACTTTCTTTTCAGTTGAAGTCAAACATTTATAAATCACATGGTCTATGACTGTATCATATGACTTTATGAATACCCATAGACATTGCAATCCATAGCCCCGTCTTACAAAGAGTTGAGATCAATCTCAACATGGCAATGGCCTATCAAGATCATCGTTACATGCACGTATTGTACAGCACGCGCACCATCAACCAATGAGAACCGTTGTTTCAAAACTGCGATCGATTGCAATTCTTTGTAAGACGGGGCCCATATCTCTACAATAATGCAACTATCACACCTTTTTAGGTGGTACAGAGGATTATCTTGGGTTTTACTTGCTTTAAAGACTGATGTAGTGTCTGATATTAATTAAAATTTGAGTTACATACATTTCATTCTGGTTATATAAAAATCCTCTGCAACTTGGAGTTTCTTACCTGAGATGACTCTGCCTATCTAAAGCTGAGTTGATGTTATTAGGATATCTAATACCATGCCTAGCTGCATCCATAGATGACGTCTCACCATCATCTTCCATGGTCACTCTCTTGACTCCTGGGTAAGGTAGGGCTTTTCTTCTCCTGCTGGGAGGCTTATCGCCAGACTCAATGGTGTACGTATCTGAGGTATCAATACTCTGCTCCTGTATCATATCAAACATATACAAACAATCAAAATTTGTTCACTGACTTTTCAAATGGTAATATTCAAAAAGCAAATACAATGTACCAGCTTGTATCCAATCCTACAAAATAAGCAACGACAATATAAAATAATTTTTAATCTATGCTTGCATATCAATATTTAAAAGCTCTTATGCAAGCAAAAAATGTGTACCAATATAACCGCCACAGATGGATCATAAATTATTGAATATCAAATCATAAAACTCGTGAGTGAATGAACATTAATATCAAGCTACCAATTAACTTCATGAATCACATCTAGTTTCAATGAAGAGTAAAATGAAATGCACAATTAAATATAAAGAGAAATGCAAATACAAAAGACCCACCTCCTCCTCTTCCTCCACCTGAAAGATGCCATCGCTAGGATAACCGTCTTCTAATCCTTCATCCTCGCTCACCTGTGTTGACCCACCCCATGTGGCAGCTGCTGTGATGTCAGCGCTACGCATACTCAATCTGCCGGCATCAAGCAATAATTCCCTGTTCAGTTTACAAATGAATGAGGGGAGAAAGAAAGAGAGAAAGAGAGCGAGGGGGGGGGGGGGGG
>BEXV01000718.1:95951-121154 GCA_003118195.1 Hemicentrotus pulcherrimus
AAGGAGAGAGAGAGAGGGGGGGGGAGAGAGAGAGAGAGAGAGAGAGAGAAAGAGAAAAAGGGTTGTCACATCCATAAGCTTTTTCTCTCTGCATACCTAAGATTGCTCATAAGAACAGGATCCTCATAATTGGCCCCTAGTCCCAACTGCTGCATTTGCTGTTTGCGTTGTGAATCTTCATCCTGGTCACCTAATACCTGACTTGTATCCTGGTATTGCTGTACTAGATCACGGAGCTCTGTAAGCCTCTCTCTTACATCATGCAATTTTCTGAAATGAAAACATATTCATGTTTATTCAGACCATTTCTATTTCTATTTCTATTTCCATGTGGCCATTCTTTGTACATAACTATCTAATGTAAGTTTACTGCACATAAAATGTAGCATAGAATCAACATTATTTCTTATCCAGTTACTATTAACACCATCTCATATTTTCTAAGTGAGCATGTTCAAACAGAAATTACTACTGTATCATATAATTTTAATTACATTTAAAAGTATGGCATAAAGAGTAAAAGAACAATATAAGCTTACTTTAATTACAAATTACAAAAAATAAATAAAAAATAATAAAACAAAAAACAATAACAAGAAATAACAAAAATAAGTAAAAATAAAACATCATTGTCTCCTCACGATGACAGAAAACTATGATGGGCCCGGTCTGAATGGGATGGGGTAAGAACAAGATAAAATTTGGTATTCTTTACCTGATGCTTTCTGTTCCATTGGTAAGAGTGGCTTCATTTTCATCCATTGATTCATTAGGTTCTTCACACGGCACCATCAAACCGCTGTATTCATTGGCATTGGAAGTGGTAGATGCTACACTCGATGTATCCCCTACTGTATTTATAGAACATTTGAACTTATATTACAATCTCATTCATAAGAAGTTAATTCCAGTACTGCAATTCATTAGGTCTGGTAAAATGGTAAAACAAAATTGAATAACAATAATAGTAATTTCAACACGATTTTACGTTGGCTCTTTATCAATACCTCACATTATCCATTTTTAAGTGGAAAATACTACATGTATATAATTTACATCTTCATGAGCAGATTACTGATCTTACTGATGATATAAAATCATTCGCTATTGAAATTAATCCTTATCCCTTGCAAATGAAGACATGCATTCAAAAGTACAAAGATTAAATTTCCATGATATATAATAACAAGTTGAGTGACTAATGACATACCCATATTTGCCATATCAGGATGAAGAGCATGGAGCTGTATAAGAAGATCATCCATCTGTCTCTTCTTCTGCTGCAAAGCTTCTAGTTTATCTCTCAATTCTGAATGCTCTGCTGATACTAATGGTGGACTAACCTACAAACGTAATAATACAATAATCTTGATGAATATGTTACTTATCTCTATTATACCTTAATTGGTACAAGTTTTATGCAGGAAAGCTTGATAATGATAATAACAACTAAAACGTTCTTGTATAGCACATATCACAGTATAATATAACATTTCTATGCGCTTATAAAGGACTTTGGATATTATTACCCCCACTTCAGCTCTGGCAACCATAGCGTTCAGTGCATTCAAGGAATAAATCCTACCAGGTACTCACTTAATACACCTGGGTTGAGTGTGGCAAATGTAGATTAATGTCTTGCCAAAGGAGGTTAGTGCTGTAGCAGGGATTTGAATCCTGTAACTTATGGTTCACAGTCCAGAGACATACCCATTAGACCACAGGATTAATCAGTTGAATACTAAACCAAAATAACCTGGACTAGAGTTCATGAAAAGTCCATGTTATACCCCCATCCCCCCCAAAAAAAATCCAATTAATATAAGGGGGTAACCACACATAATTAAGAATATCGTATATATAACATATTGCATTCAAAGATAAAAGAACAAATCCTGATTTCTATTACCCAACTATATATACACATGTATATCAAGTTGAATCAACTATTTATGAGATTTACGGCTTTTTATAAGGGGTTCCTTTTCTCAGGAATGAATCACATGGTCCTATTCCTCTGCATTACAATGAGAGAACAAAGTGCACTTCTCACTCTTACCTCCTCCTCTGCCTGTTCCATCCAGTCCAGAGCCCTAGCCTGCTGGATCTCTCCTGATCTTGTATCACTCTGTTCAGCTAGCATACGCATCAGAGTTCTACGTCTCTCCTGAAGGTCTTCAGCTGTCAGAGGAACACCTGTTGCAAACCGGCCAGCTGTTGTCATTACCGGCTCGGTGTCCTCAGTGACAGAGGTGCCTGCAGTCGTTGTAGTTGCCTGAGTACTAGTGACAGATCCTGCAGGGTCAAAATGAATTCCATGAAAAAAGTGAGTAGCCATTCACTAGCATTTTTATTTACAATCTATAAATTAGTAGGATGCTGGACTTGCAGTCAAACTTCAGCCTCACTTAACTTAATTCAATCTCTCATAATTTTCTTTTTCCAGATAATTGAAAAGGTCAAAGAATGATCGCATCATTATGACAGGATGTACAGTATCTGACTACTAAAATAATGCATCTTTTTTATAAAAACACAATATTTGTCCTTAATCATCTTATACATAGTAATCTTTGTTTTTGTTTGTCTTTTAAATTTAATTCATAAATGTCACTTTATCAAACTTGTACAACAAATTAGGCATAATAGCCCAGGACAGATCCAAATTATTGGTAGATGTAGGGCATAACGGAATGGATGTCACTTTGTTGTCTTGATCGATATCATTTTCAACTGACCACATATTTAAGATGATACAGTATACAAATGATGCACAGGTTTGAGTGCGTCGGTAGGGATTGTGTGCACAAGGTATATTTGAATGGTTTTAGACCAAATTCAAAGGTACTGCGTGCACACAATCCCACCGACCCACGAATTAAACCTGTGCATCATCTGTTTTATAAGATGAGGCCCCAAAAATTGTCAAAAATACAAAATTTTGTTATTTTACAGATTTACCGGATGCATGGCAAAATCATGCGTCGGGTAATTTTTTTTACCGGACGCATGAAATTTTTTACCGGACGCATGATTTTTACTTATCAAATTAAAAAAAAAAAAAAAAAAAATTATAGATTTTTAAGGTTTTTTTTAAACAGGTTATAATTATCAAAAAACACGAAAAACAAATAATTATCACCGAAAAAATCATTAAAAAAAAAAATTATTAATTTTTTTTTTTTTTTAAGTTATCAAAAAATTGAGAATTATTTTTTAAAAAAAGGATATCAGTGGTATCGATCGCCGATATCTCATGCATCCAGTAAAAACAATTACACGGTAATTGACCAATCAGATTGCAGGGATTCTTCTACCCATCTTAAAAAACTTGTTTGCTTATGGTTTACCTGTTTCTTCTGCTCTTTCCTGCTCAGAGTTTGTCAATCTGCTCTCAATCTGAGTTTGTAAAGTCATCAATGCTGTTTGTCTGTTCTGAAGTGTTCTCAGCTAATAATAAAATAACAAATTTCAAAGTGATGACTTACGTTGCAGTAGTCTACATCAAGTTTACATTTCATCACAATACATTTGTGACATCTTACTTGTATGCATTTACTTGATATTCAATCATTTTTCACAAATGAAACATGTCACACAAGATGGTATCGACATTTACATCTATATCTCATCCTGCAACTGGAAGGGTGAAAGCTACATATCATAAAACTGCTTTCCACTACTACCCCTCAGCTAAACAGTATGTTCTAATCTAGTATGTGCAGCTTACAAATATATTTTGCAAGGCAGGTGTAATAAAACACTGCAACATTATCAGTACCTGATTTCATTTTGACCACCATGAATAAAATATGTATAAAATTAATTTGTCAATCATACCTCTTCCTGCTGTTTAAGCATCTTCCGTAATAGATCATGTTGCTTCCTTAATCCTTCGAGGGTCTCGATCTGCTCAGAGACATTTTGCTTTGTCTGTTGGCCCTGCATGCAGAATATAGACGGAACTATTGTTATGAAAATACTAAGAAGTATTAAGTATCGTGACAGGAAAATGACAACGTTTATTCAACATACCTATAGTTCAAGCTGTAATATATAATGGAATATATATGGAAGTATTAAACATTAAGAAGTATTAAGTATCGTGACAGGAAAAATGACAAACATTTATTCTACATACCTAAAATTCAACCCCTGAGTGAGTTTAGTTAACAATCAATATCTCCTTCATAATACTTGACATGTACACTCCTCTAATGAATGTCACTTCCAAACCATGCATGTACATTCCATTTATTAGAATCCAATCACACTGTATCTCCACTCTCATGAAACATATGGATCTGATCAAAGAATCATATCAATTATGATTCACAATTAGTCCTACTATTATTATTACTATACTACATGACACACACTGAATGATGGTCGTACAAATGGTACCATTAAAAATGCATAACAAAGCATGCATTGTATGCTTGACTGATTCTACCGCAAATACAGCTACCTACAACAGATGGAATACAGTCATATTCATTCATGCATGAAACCTCAAAATATCCCAATGGAAATGGTGTGGAACCTTCGCATAAATAGCGACACCTTTGTTTGGAAAGTAACACCTTCGATCAAAAAGCAGCTACTGCACAATAGCTGACAGTATTTATTTATAACTCAGACACAACACTGTATTCTATATTCAGAATCATGTGTTGTGTCTGCGTTATAAATGGATTATAATGGATTCTGAATATAGAGTATAAGATGGCTATTTAAGCTGCCTACATGTATTTGAAACCACAGACTGAGCAGAACACACATTTTATTTGTGGAAACATTATCAGTGATGGAGTAACAAATTAATATCTGAAGTTCAAGTTTGATCAAATTCAATCATTATAACATAATTCTACCCAAAGACATATTTCACTAAAGAAGTCTTAAGCAGCAATGATGATATTTTTTTTTGAAATGAAGATTAAACCTCCAGATGTGATACAAATTAATAAATGAAAGCATGACAAAATATGCAATATCAATATAGAACTGAACTCAAAATTATCCATCAACAAATCATTCTGTACAGAGAAATTTGCATTTTAATTATTTTTTTTTAAATATGGATTTCTCGTACCCAAAGATCTACATGTCTGTATTTACTGAATATTTTGACATGGTTACCATCTACATGTAGAGACATATTCCACTTTTATGAATAATGGTTGGCTCAAAAGATCAATGGGAATTTTAGCTTAAAGGTACAGAAAACAAAATTACATGTGCATGTACAGTAACAGAATGGAGCTGAAAATATGTTTTGGGCAGCAATGGTCTCTGTGTGTGTGTGTTGGTCATTAGGGGAAAATATGCATATTTACGTTTTGAATACTACATCTTAAACACTTCATTCATCCTCTATTTCAACCTTGTTTAAACACAAGGTTTTATTAATTTATCAAGAAAAGAAATTGTTAGCAAGAGTGTCATCATTCATGCTGATGTATTATATTGCCTAGGATCACTCTTGTAAACAGACAGCCGTTAACTTTAAAACGCATTTCAATACAGGCAAGACGAAATCTGGGTCAAGTTGCATGATATAGTGGTCAATTATTCACACAACATAGAGACTAATCACAGACAAGAATACCTGAACTACCAGAACAAGTTTTCAGAAACAATGGCACACTGCAAGCATTGTGAGTATGGGACAATTCTATTACTGTCCAAGCATTTTTTGTTAAAAAATATTTCATTATCTATTTTCATCAATGTGCTACATTTTATTCCATATCAGTGATAATGTGCAAGCAATTGGGTGAATCGACTGTTAGTGAAATAGTGAATCTACCCTGGGACCGAAAACCAAGGATAAGGTGCTTTCCAGAACGCCATGTAATACTCCAAAAAGAATGAAGAAGAGAAATGATCTAGTGATCTGCATCTAGAGTTGCCATTGTTTGTTGAAAATTGTTGAAATGACAGATCAGCAACAACAAAAAACAAGATGAATAGAGAGAAGAAAGCTACAAAAACAGGTAGTAGACAACGAGCATGCCAACATGTGAAGTATGGATCATAACATGTTTTACTTTCTTGAAAGTATCTCAATATTTGTGCTTCCCCCAAAAAGTATCCAAAGATTCCCAACCACCAATTCTAACTTTGTAAAAACACACACACACACTTCTAATACCTGTTTCTCAAAAATGCTGGATCTATGATCAAGAAAACTTATTTGCTTCATTGAATAATGGCTTTGATTTATAATGGACATTCCTGTTTTCATTTTTTGCATGATCTCATTGTTCAAGTGAAACATAGACAGCGCGAGAAATCTTTGTTAGATGTTTCATAAATACTCAGTTAGGCAGTGTAAAATACAAAATACAATATATATTTGTACTGTAGCCTCATGAGATGACATCAGAGTTCCAACAATGGACTTATATCATGAGAAAGCACCGTTAATCCCTGGAGGCCGGCCCCAAAGGTACATGTGATGCGTACCTCCTGAAAGCTGTATGAAGAATTGGAAGACATTTGAGAAGACGTGCTATCATCCTGTCCTTTATTCCTAGATAGGTTAATCCTGTCCATGGCAGCGTTCAGGTTTTCTTCACCCCCATCCTGGTACTTCTGCAGCATGGAGCTATACTGTTCATGAAGCTCTTGGGTGTCCAAGCCAAAGGAACCGCTGGCGTAGCTACTGACTGACCGAATGTCATCCAGCTCGGAATCGCTGATATCGTTGTCGCTTGCGCATGAGTGATTGCCAAGGTGGCTTTCAATTTTCGGACGGGTGCGAGCTGTGAAAGTACCCTCCTAAAAATACAATGCATGTTATTATTCATCAGCTTGCGAATTTACCACACCAGCAAGCTCTTGAATGAACTCAAGCATCGTGCAAAGATATGGTATGGAAGTAAGGCACACTGGATAGTTGGAAGGAGGAACTAAATCTGTTCATGTCAAACTCACTGAAGCCAGGTAGGAAATATGTCATCAAGAATCTTCATGAAAATTGACCTATGATTTGATAGGCAATTTGATAGTCATTTATGAAACTATTGGGCCTAGCATGCAAAGTTTGACATTAACAAGATTTATTTCCTGCAGGATTGCTTAATCATTCTAATGCCAGCAACTGAAAATAAGCATATGTAACTTTGCATTAAGAAGTTTACATGAGCAACTTTGATTGTTACAGATACATCAAAATATATATTATTTGGCACTCACGGTAGTAGCCTCTGAAATATCTGAACGTGCATCTAGGTTGATTGATGCTGATTCTGCTACAGATGTTGCAAAGGATTCTCCAGAGTTCTGACTACTCCTGCCTTCAACAGCTGCCTCCAAGCCATTGAGATCATTACTTGTGACCGATGACTCCATCCCAGAGACAGAGCCAGCTAAGCTGAGCTCCTCAGCCAGCATACGCTCCAGCAGAGCCAAGTAACCTCTTTCTTGCTCCTGGAGGTGTTCCTGGAGCCGGCCTAATTTGCCCACCTGGTCGTCCTTCTCTGGACTCTCAATAGAATTCTGTAGGGTAGACATCATGGCATTGGCCTGTTTCACATAATCCTGAAAAGTTAAAGACACAAGTTGATGAAACACATGATAGTGGGCAAATGTAGCACAAATATGTCAGCTTGATAAACAAGTGACCTGGATACAAAACAACTATAATTTNCCCCCCCCCCCATAAAAAGGTTCCTATTTAAGGATTGTAGAACATTCTTATCTTTAAAACTCTACACTTGATTATCTTATCAAAATTACTCCAAAGAGAACAATTGAAGGATTAAAACATAACAGTTTCGAGGAGTTATGTGAGCAACGATACATATGTTGCTTGCATTACATCAAGAAATGAACACTTGTCTTACCCTTATTTGCATGAGTCTGGCTACAATCTTGTTTCGATCAGGCTGAAAGAAAAAGGGAGTGAATTCTTTTATGTTTGCATTCCAAAATAAGTTTTCAGAAGATGAAAAAATGCAGCTGATAAGACAAATTTACATTAACTTAGAATCCATAAGGTTGATGATAACTATTTCCTATTAAATGAACCTGTTTGATATATTGGCAGTCATGAAGAAAAAAGGCTGTTATCATGCTAATTGCTCTCTACCTTACTCATAACTCCCAGCCCAGTCTTTGTATAAAATATAAAACCTGTCATGTAGGGAGGAGATATTTTGTGGTAATTTACCTTCTCATTGACGAAGATTGTATCCAGTAAAGAGGGAGGTCTTCTGGTGCCACTTTCAATGGATGCTATATCATCACCTAGTCTCATGTTGTTCACTCTATTAGCAATGCTAACTGAACCCAAAGCTTGGCTGTCTGTGCTTTGCTGTGAACAAGCAAAAACAGGAGAGAAAAATGTATGACCTCTTATGAAAATATCATCTTTAGGTACGATAAAAACAACTCAAATCTAAAAAAAGAAACAGGAAAATGAGTGTCACTACAATGATAATCGAGACAAAAGGTGCCATGATAAGTAGTCCTTTTTTTCATGAATACACTGACTGTATGACTCAATAGGATCATTAAAAGTAAATCAGAGTTATTTCTCAAGAATGGATAAAAGAACAACCACAAAGAGTTTTTCACATGTGAATTTCGTTTTGAAGAGGAGCATTGGGCAACCGTTACTGTATATCATCAATTCAAATTACATTTAAGACACACTACTCCAAGGTAGGAACATAATAGAAAACACTTACATCATCAACATCACTGTAAGTCAGCTGTTGACGGAGATTCTCCAGCTCCTCCCTGTCTAAAAGGGAACTAACATGTTGTGTTCTTGGGTAGGTTGCTGGTGTGCGAAGACGGGAGGGACCATTACTCATCATAGCAGCACCTTGTGTATCCTGTTTTGACAGAAGTGCAATTACTTTCAGTGAAAAACAGGGGTTAACTTGTGAACAAACATCATGTCTTTGACTGCCACAAAAACTCATTGGAACTTTCAGGCAACAATACCATCAGTAAGTGAAAGTAAGAAATCTGCCTCTGTTGTAGTTTTTGCTTCTAGGGGCATTTTGTAACAAAACTTGGAGGAAAATTATCTATAAATTCCCTTTCGTAAAATAAAATAAACATTACCTTTACGCTGATTGTCTCAATATCCCAAAAGCTTTGGATGGGAATTTTGTTAGAGCCACAACAAATTTTACATATACACTTTAAAACTATATCAAGACAATACTTTCATTATTTCTATAATTACTCTTTATTTAAAGGATAGCAAGCTTTCATTTATGTTAACCTTTCATTTTTTCAAAGGCGAGAAAGATCCTGAAATTAATTAAAGTATAGTTTGGACAAAATGAAGAATTAGCAGGACAGGTTCTTAGAATACACCCACAGACTACTTACAGCTTTCACAGAGATGTTTTGTTCCCTCTCCTTGTTCTTGGACTTTTTACTACGAACAACTGTTGAAGGTTGCTCAGCAAATGTGGAAGATGGTTTCCAATTGTACTGAAATGAATAGAAGTTGCAAATAATCAATACTTCAAATGTGATCTTCTATTGTCTGTTTGCTTTGATCCTATCAATAACAATTATTACTAGGATTACTTGTTGCTTTTTACAGACCAAGTATGACTATTCCAATATAACATTCTTATATTTCATTAGAATATCAAATCACTGATAAAGAGCAAATAAATTTGAACTTCCTCCTACAGGTGTGAAGCCATAAAACACACACATGTATATGAACCTAGTACAGCACTGCTCATCCATTCTCAATCCAAAAATGCATACAGAATGAAAATGTTCTATTTTTCACAAATGATATGAAAAGGTTTTTTAAAAAAAGTGTAGTATTACATATGAACCTTGTACAACACAATTAGTCCCACATCAACCTAGCAGACTGAATGGCCAAATTCCTTTTAAAGGATGTAATTTGAAGCTCACAGAAATAAGCTGCACTATGTTCACCTTTTATTTAAACTGCTTTGAATACTCACATAATTATTTGGCTTGCTTTCCTCCTTCTCACCACCTATCAAGTTGAAAAGGAAATCATCCATAGGCTGGGTGAAGTTGTACCTGGGTACAGCATTGCCCCTAGGCTCAGACATCACACTGCGGTGAAGCTGAGGAGCCTTGCTGGCTGCCATGCTGATTAGGATGGCAAAAGAGAAGCAGTTGGAAAGGGAAGGAATATCGGCAGAATGGGGTGGGGCAGGAAATAAGTAAGGAAAAATGATACCATGCAGTGGCAAAAAAATAATGTTTATTTAACATTACAGCTAAGAATGAGAGTTCTTGTGCTAAGATTTATAGAACCCAAATTTTGTATTTTTGACAATAGAACTCAAAGTTTAAGATTTATTTTCGGAGGTCACATTGTTTATTCAAAATTACAGCTACATGTAAGAATGAGAGTTCTTGTGCTAAGATTTATAGAACCCAAATTTTGTATTTTTGACAATAGAACTCAAATTTTAAGATTTATTTTCGGAGGTCACATTGTTTATTCAAAATTACAGCTACATGTAAGAATGAGAGTTCTTGTGCTAAGATTTATAGAACCCAAATTTTGTATTTTTGACAATAGAACTCAAATTTTAAGATTTATTTTCGGAGGTCACATTGTTTATTCAAAATTACAGCTACATGTAAGAATGAGAGTTCTTGTGCTAAGATTTATAGAACCCAAATTTTGTATTTTTGACAATAGAACTCAAATTTTAAGATTTATTTTCGGAGGTCACATTGTTTATTCAAAATTACAGCTACATGTAAGAATGAGAGTTCTTGTGCTAAGATTTATAGAACCCAAATTTTGTATTTTTGACAATAGAACTCAAATTTTAAGATTTATTTTCGGAGGTCACATTGTTTATTCAAAATTACAGCTACATGTAAGAATGAGAGTTCTTGTGCTAAGATTTATAGAACCCAAATTTTGTATTTTTGACAATAGAACTCAAATTTTAAGATTTATTTTCGGAGGTCACATTGTTTATTCAAAATTACAGCTACATGTAAGAATGAGAGTTCTTGTGCTAAGATTTATAGAACCCAAATTTTGTATTTTTGACAATAGAACTCAAATTTTAAGATTTATTTTCGGAGGTCACATTGTTTATTCAAAATTACAGCTACATGTAAGAATGAGAGTTCTTGTGCTAAGATTTATAGAACCCAAATTTTGTATTTTTGACAATAGAACTCAAATTTTAAGATTTATTTTCGGAGGTCACATTGTTTATTCAAAATTACAGCTACATGTAAGAATGAGAGTTCTTGTGCTAAGATTTATAGAACCCAAATTTTGTATTTTTGACAATAGAACTCAAATTTTAAGATTTATTTTCGGAGGTCACATTGTTTATTCAAAATTACAGCTACATGTAAGAATGAGAGTTCTTGTGCTAAGATTTATAGAACCCAAATTTTGTATTTTTGACAATAGAACTCAAATTTTAAGATAGATTTTCGGAGGTCACATTGGGATTTTGATGAGGTGATACTTTCTCTGTGTGTAATGATTTGATTTGTGTTTCTAATGTTTAAAAAATCTTTACAATCAGGTGGTATCACTTTTACTCATAATTTTGATGACATCTCTCAAAATGGAGATTTCAAGACACTTGTCGGCAAATTCATATTTTTTAAGAACATACATAACAGACTGTGCAAACTTGCCGATCTGTTGTCAATATATATTCATTATTTCACACCCAATTCAAAAGAAACTTCTGTCTCTATTAAAATGCCTAGGTAATGTTGTTCCTCTTTTAATTGGTGATAGGGTCTAATCTATTTACTGTAAATCTCTGTGTATAAGGCGCCAACATTTTTTTTGAAAGTCAGGGGTGCGTCTTAAACACAGGTACACACAAAAATATAGGAACATCTGCTATGACTTTTTGAAGCCATGATAGCAGATGTTCCTATATCTCGATGTTCCGACACCCAGGTTGCGGAAAATTTGTTAGTTTTTATGTATGGCGCTATGCCTGGCAATGTCTCCCAGCTCAGTAATCGGTGTGTTGACTCACCACTCGGAAACTAGAACACTCATATTTGTCTGTCATCTTGGTTTAAAAGTAAACTTTCTAATAGATCTCAATATGTAGTTTATAATAATTATTCCTCCAATTTTGCATTGGCGTACCACAAGGTCTTATCCTAGGTACTCTACTGTTTTTAATTTACGTTAATGATCTTACACATTCTTCTAAAAACGAATGTTACTTATATTTTTGACAAGTTCACAAGCACAAATCAGAGCCTTCCACTGCACTGAAATCCTTCCCTGCGTGTGTTTTCGTTTTGTTTGTCTTTTCTTCAAGATAGGGGTGCGCCTTATACACAGGTGCGCCTTATATACACGGAGATTTACAGTAGTCTACTTATTATATTTTTGGAATCTAGACCTAGATCTAGATCTATTACCAGTTTTTCCAATTAATTGTTGTGATATGGAAGGGTGAAAAACGTCTGAGAATTAAGGTCAATTTAAGTCAAGGGAGAACTAGACTCTAAGTCTATGGTCACCAGGTCACATCACCGTAGCCATTTATTATAAAGAGCTATCATAATATTGGCACATTGCCGGTGCGGGTGTGCATTGAGACATGATGATGATTGTGCTGCACGCACTGTGTCAGTGTGTGTGAATATCGACGACCGCAAGGCGCTGGGTGCAAGTGAGTGGGCACTTTATAGCTCGAAACACATAAAATAATCTTTATCAAACTCTGAAAAAAATTATTAAAATACAGCTCAATTTTTGGAAACCTTTTTTGCTTTAAAGTTTAAAGCGACCCATTTATCAAGAAAATGCGAATTTGCCTTCACTCCCTAGTGCCAGTCCAGAGCCCGGCGCCTCGCCTCGCCTCGCCGCTGTGTACCGCGCCGCTGTGTATCCCGAGAGAAACTCCCTGATCTTTGATAATGTGATCCAACTTGCATCCAAACTATGCACGAATAATTTGGATTTGACAATTATATGGCAAGAATGCTAATAATAATCTACCTCAATTTAATCACGGTTATTATGGTACACGTTTAAAGCATTTTCACACATCAAGAAGCGATAAAAAACGTAAAACATAATGACATGTTTGACCTTTCATGTCTGCAAATTTTATCAAGATGGCGCTATGTCACCGCTTGCAAACACCATGACAACCAGCCACTTTAAATTACATGTTATGCAAAATTCTAGCCTTAACGAAATTCATAAATTTAAAAAAATGAAAGTAAAATATACCTTCTTGACAGCTGAAGGTGTTTCTCAGCTGGAAATGCCTCTGTTATGGTCTCAGGAGCTGCAAAGTGTAGCTTTACGGGCACTCTCACTGAGTAACACACAGTTTAGATTAGGCGGCCATTTTGTACTCGTCTTGGGAAAAAAATCGAAAACCTAAACATTGCGCCTGCACTTTAGTATCAGTTCGCCTATCAATTTCGTATGCAAATTTATAGAGAAAAAAATACTTGCTTTTGAAAATAAATGTCCTTCACAAGATTAACGATAAAGCTAACTTCATACATCTCATATAAATGAACATTATGTTTTTCATTTATCCCTTACAAATTTTAACATCAAATTATCATAAATTTGGAGCTACATGATAAGTGACTTGTCACAGTCTATTCAAAGGAGTGATAAGGCATACTGGCGCGCGTCTAATTTTCTATTCTCATTGGCTAGCGCATGTAGCCATAACTATTTTTCTTACACGGGTGACTTCCGGATTCAATAGAAAACCAGTGGTATTAGCAGACAACTCTGAATGGTAATAATCGTGTAAGGAATAGGTTTTGCGAACTACTAACGTACTGTTATACTACATATGATGCTTTGTTATCTCATTATTTATTCAGGTTCCATTAGATTTTACGTAGCGTAGCTTTGTTAGTGATTTTATTTTCAACCATTTGTCGTGCCAGTACTGCACCGCGCTCCCGGCTCCCGCGGCCCACGGCCCACACAAGCTCAGGCCCAGGCCCAGGCCCAGCGCAAAGACACAAATGCAATGCCATGCCAGGAGAGATTGCAACCCCAGTAGTCTCGGCATAGCTAGCCATATGAATCTCGGACGAACTGAGATGGATTGGACTACCGGTAGCCTCTCTCCCGACTCAGCTCAGTGCTGTGCTGAGCCGGAGCTTGGGCCAGGCCCGGCCATTTCATGAATGATGTGTAGATCTAGATCTAGGCCTAGAACATCTAGATCTAGATCTAAAAGTTAGGCCTAGCTACACTTTGTACACAAATGTAGACCTACACAAATGTAGACCAACAACTACGTACAGCTTCAGTCTCTGATATCATGGATATTAACGGTTGTTCCACTGAGATTTTGGACAAAGTCGAAGAATCTTCTGACTGTGATGAATTTAGGAGGCGAGTTGGCTCAGTCAGCAAAGTATCTGCCTGCCAAACCAAAGGTAGATCCCGGGTTCTTCTCCCACCTAGACGGATGAGTGAAGCCTGCGTTGTGTGTTAACATGCCCCTTCCCTTGTTCGTAGACGCAGGCTATGCTAAGTGGAAAACACTGCATCACTCGGATAGGACGTTAAATGGAGGCCCCGTGTATAGGAGAGTCAACACCCTTGCATCTTAAGAACCCACTGCACTATTCGTATAAGAGTAGGGGTAAACCCTGGTGTAGTAGTGGTACACCTGCACACCCCAATCAGGCCGAGTATATACGGCATCTGCAATAATCTTCAGGAATTGAAGGAGGCAGATTATCTTGAGGGAGGAGGATTGGGATGAAGTCAAACCTTAAAATTGAATCTAATTCTTATCTTCTTCTTCGCTATAGATCTAAGTGTATTCTCGTACTGATGTAGGTGCTGTGCAGGTGTATATACAGTTACAGTGTCTCAATAAAATCTTGTCTTATCATTTCTTATTCCTTGTCTTTTCTTCCAATATCTTCAGCCAGAGAAACACAAGAGACTGGACTCTGACATATTAAGCATCGTGGGCATTGTTATAAAGTTGTAGAGATGTCAGGAAATTACTATTTTGTTATTGTTGGTCACCATGACAACCCAGTGTTTGAGCTTGAGCATAGTAGCCAATCAAGAGCTGCTGAAGCAAAGGTAAATGCTACATAGTGCTTTTTTTTTCCCTTATTTGTAAAAGAAAAGGTTTGCAATTCAACCCCAATCTTAAAACTTATTTCCCATACCCCCTCAATGTCAATCATAGACAGTGACATAGATATTTTTTCCAGTTTAAATCATTAATCAAGTACCTGGTAGCTATGTACACATAGACATGCACATCATCTATTCCCCACCCTCCCCCCAAAAAGACATATATCATTCATTTTGTACTTTTTGTATAGCCTGCTTTATTGTGTGAAAATTCAGTTTCCATCATTACCAAAATGATCATTAAAAAAGCTCAATGTTGCCTCGAGTTCTTAACCTTGCATTTTTTTTTCATTTACATAACAGAAAGATGATCATAGGCACCTGAATCAATTCATAGCTCATGCAGCATTGGACATGGTAGATGAACATATGTGGACGACACCAAATATGTACGTTATGTTCCCATCTCACTTGATGAGTATCTTGTTTTGATGGTCTTCAGTTAGGCTTGAAAGAATAACTGATCATGAATATATATCAGAGCTTAGTGTACCCCTAAAAATGCAGAAAACAACACCATATCCTCAGAAATTATGTTGAAGAAAAATTTCTGTAGTTTTGTTATAAGATGGTTTATTTCATTCAATACATATTATTCTATTGAACAGAGAAGAATTATCCTTAAGGATTTGTCCTTTTATATCTAAAAATGATTAAGTACCGGTAAGCATTTGAGGTCAACAATGATGTATTTATTTCCATTATTTGCCAATCTCACAATCAGATTCATAAGTAAGAAAACTGTGTTGGTAACAATATTATGGTAGTGTATCTGTGGAAACATGTACAAATCAACCTTGTTAATAGAATTACTGTTAAATGCACTGAGGTAAGTGAACAATATTGTAATTATAACAATTTTATAAATGTAAAATGGACTCTTCTTTTTGTCCTTCATTCATTCAGGTATCTCAAGACCGTTGACAAGTTCAAAGAGTGGTTTGTTTCAGCATTCGTCACAGCGGGAAATATCCTTTCTAAAGAAACCAAAAATGTTTATTCTTTCATTTCTTTGTTCCCAACACCCCTATGATTTGGTTAATGAATATTTTGCGATGGTGGAATGATGTAGTAATGAGGCAGTATCTACATTTATTATGTCAGAAAATGATGACTATGTAGAGAGAGAGGCAACAGATGCTAGATATGTGGCCTGTGTTGTTAGTTCATGGGGAAGGAACCAGTTATATGATCCATGCAAGCCAGGAGTAAATAGGTTGCAGTACTGGTGTATGCCATTGTTTTGATATGGTAGTCAAAACTCAAAAGCATCTCTTATCTAATTCTAAGTACTAAATTACAATAGTGAATTCCCATTTAATTGTCTCTTATTTCAATTCATAAATGTTTATTCATACACAAAGCAAGACCTAAGATGAACAAGCACCATACACAGGCACATTCTACTCCCCCTTTTTTCTGTACAAGGTTAAACAGTTAATACAAAGTTTACTCAGTTGCCTGGTACATATATAATAAAAAGAAAATTTGTATTACAACTTGAATTGTAATCAAGCATAGATGTGTACAATGGATATCAATCCAGCATGTAGTTTGTGATCATTGGTGACTGAGTAATTATTAATAGAGATTAAAATGTAAAATTATGTACTAAGCATTAAGATTCCTTAACCTGATTTGTTATTTACGGATGAGATTTCTTGTTCTACATGATATCAAGAATGAAGACGGGATCAAGAACTTTTTCTCAGAAGTATATGAAATATTCATCAAGGTGAGTTCAAAATACCGATATCTCCAAATTTTATCAACCTCCCATTTAAATGCTCTTTCCAATGGATCCCTTCATTAACTAGCTTTGAATAACTCATCTATTTTTAAAGGAGCGTGTAAATGTTACTTTCTTGTTCTCATAGAAATTCTTTCATTTGTAATCTACTAATTCAGTTAAATGCGACCATGGATCTAAGTTTATTTGAGACCTCAGATTAATTTCCTATGTTAAACCTGAATTTGAACAGAAGCATAAGCCCAGCCTCAGTATAAATTGGTATAGAATATGGCGTTATGGCCCAAGTTTTTTATATGCTTATGTAAAGTGCATTTATTAGATATATAGTAACACATGTATCTGTTATGCAAGACAACCATTTTTTTTCGGATGTTTACAGCTAGATGCAGCTCTTGACAGTTTGAGGTTTTGTTACTATTCACCATACATCAATTTTATTTTGCTTTTTTGTTTGATTGTTTAATTTGGCGATAATCCTATGTCAGGATTCTGGTTTCAATAAAATATAATAATATGAATTTGAATTTGTTTATGAAAATATCTGTGCAGTAACGGTTTTTATTTTATTTTTTTATCCTTGTTGATGTACTTACTTCAAACTAAATTCATATAATCATAATTATATACATATTATTGTATTTTTTGTCTCTCCTCCCAGTATTCCATGAATCCATTCTATGAGCCAAGCAGTCCAATCAAGTCTCCAGCCCTTGAAAAGAGGATACAACAACTTGCCAAGAGATTCCTTACTAGCTGAGTTATAGTTATCATAATTATTTCATAGTACTCTATTAGTGTTGTATAAAGAGCAGTTATATATATATCTCCTATTCCCCTCCAAGGAAAGGCTTCCGCAATGGTAACGTTTTCCGTTTATTCCTGTTTCTTTCAGAATGTAATGACGTCATATACTGCACATCTATGTTGCGAAAGGAATTTGAAGGAATAGTGTATGCTCTGATTTATACCTCATGTTGCATACGGAGCTTAAGAAGGTGGGTGATTTAATACCAGACGTGTATGTTTCATGGGAATCAAACTGCCTGCAATTGGTTTGCATTTTTACATCCAGAATGCCTGTATTAGTTGTGTTAAGAGGAGACTTGAGAAGGCCTTAGTGGTCAAGACGTAGTACTGTTTACCGGAAAATCCCTGGTTCAAAACACTGTTTATATGCTCTTTGGTAAGGTGTTCAACCTCGGTTACCAAGACCTTGGGACAGGCATTAAGAGCCGTTACGTCCACTGGTTTCTTGTCTATGGGAAGATACTGTGGAAACATGGATACCATTGATATTATCTTGTCATACCTGTACTGGAAAGTTAAAAAGAATATTAAGAAGTAGGACCACTGATAATGAGACTTTATGTGTTCATAAAGATGATCCACTGTTTGCCTGAAATGGTAAAATACCTAATGTACATTATAAGACAGATTGGTGACATATTGGTGCATCATCATGTCCATTGGTATGGATAGCATGAATGCAATTAAGTGCTATTTTATATTTTAAAATGGCTTGATAAAATATATTTAAAAAATATTAAAAATATATTTGTATGAATGCTTGCATTTATATTATTTGATACATTCCCTAAATGGAATACTAATTAATTCATCTTTAGGGAATTATGAACTCTGTTGCAGTTATAGAAAGAATAAATGGGATCATACTCAAAGCATAGGGCTAAAAATCGTAATTTGATGATTTCATCAATTGTAACGTTTTCCCTAATACTACCGTGGTTTATGAATACACTGTAAACACATGGAATGCAAGGAATTGCCCTAAAAGATGTGAACTGTATTTGTTATTCTTTAGGGTATTCTCGGAACCGAAGGAATATTTCTTAAGTATCTCCCAACTTATTTTGTTTATTGATATGTATGGCTACCCTTAGACAACTCTTATGAAAATTGATTGCGATCATTTTGTTACACACCAAGTGCATTGCTGATTTTAAGCCTGGAATTTACATTGTATCTTTGACAAATTCAAGCAAGGAGCTAATTTTGGATCAATGAATGTCTGTGTGACTTCCCTTGTGTTAGTCACAACATAAGCAAATTGAAGGAAATGTAGGAAATATGAATCGATAATCTGTTTGGAGCCAGAAGGGCAATAACTCTATTTAAAATTATATGAGTTAACACCCTTCTGGTTACAAACAGAAATATTGTACAAATATGCAAATAAACTATAGACCCATCACAAGACTCCAAAAAAGTTACAGGTCTGAATAGATACAAAATGTTTGGATAAAGAAGTGCAATATTTGATCAACTGATATCATTTTGAAAACAAATTCCTAATTAGATACATTGTATTGTGTATTGTAAATAAAAGATATTAACATGTATGAACTTCCAGATTTCAACATTTTATTTCATGCCTTCCTGTAAAAAAAAAGAATATAGTATAATTGATAATGCAGCGAGTATACAAAAGAGTGGATTACAAAAGATGGCACTTCTGATGAAGAATATTTGTATTTAATTTAAAGAAGAAAGAGTTGCATATGAGACTGAGAGGTAGAGGTGAGAAAGAAAGAGAGAGAGAGTGGGGCAATAATGATGTGGATTCAATGAAAAAAAACGATATGAAATGATGTGTAGACGATGTTCAAGCATGGGGAAACTTTCAGAAAGTCGGAGGAAAGTTTGGGATTTGGAAGGGGAGTAACTGAGAGAAGGGTTTGTAATTGTAATTCAAAAAAGGAATGGAATGACGAAGAATTAGAAGTGAGACAAAAATGAAATAATAAAAAAAAAATAATGAGAAGAGATTGTTTTAAAAAAATGCAGGCACTACTCTTGGATAGATGTGTACTCCCAAAACGGAGTGAATAGGATCTAATGGAAACCAAAAATAACGAAAATTGAGTGTTTTGACATAATACCAAACAGAGCTCTCTTGCTGAGAACAACAGTAATAAGGCCATTAAACAAAAAAAAGATGTAGTATTGCCCTTTGCGACCGACGCCAAAAATCTTGAAATCTACGGTCGGCTTTTTAATGTCTGTGTTTTTTTAACCGTTTTTTAAAGAAAAAATATGTATTAAAGCATTCAAAACTAAGAAATATCAGCCCAAAGAGGGAGTGAAAAAGACGTGAAAAAATAAAAAAAGATTTCCGACCGACTGACCCATGTTTTGGCACCTAAAAGGCAATACAACATCTTTCTTTTAGACCTAATGTTAGGATGATAATGCTACACGTATATGTAAAGGCTGCCGATATGGAATGACTTGGAAAAACATCGTGATTAATGAGGAAGATATTTTTTGGTCATAATAGAAATTTATCAAATCGATATGTTGCTAATATTGTCCGGTCTAACAATCCTGAAGATGATATTGATGACGATAATGATGATGATAATATGACGACGATGTTGATGATGATGATGATGATAATGTCATGATAATGACATTAAAACCAACACAATTCATTCATAGTGACTTGCAATATTTTAATTAGAGCTAAGTTCATAATAACAGTACATTAGTGATTGATTATCATGGAAAGCACAATTCTTAATCACGATTTGGTTATTTTGACCATGCATTCATTAATACGAATACTGACGATGATGATCACATTTGTCGTGGCATCGATACATCCCTTATCATACTAGCAAGGCCAAGAGGATCACTTTTATAATGAAAGAGATACTGCATTGATTCATTAAGATAGATAGATAATAGATAAGAGTACCAACCATCCAGTGAATGATTATTCACGATTATGATCACGAAATTGTATTGCCAAGGGAGGAAAATTACGGGAGATATCTCAGGAAGGGGGAGGATGCAAAACGAAAGTTAGCGCGACATTTGGAACACATGAAGAGAATACCCAAATAATAAAACGATGGAGCAGGCACCCGTTTCACAAAGTCTTTTATTCAATGAAAAATGACTAAAATCAGTGACAAATCTGCAGATAACCAATCAGAAGCAAGGATTTCGGTAGTTTATAACAAAAACTGTCATTTGATGATGAGTATTACCCAAAGTAAAAGTGGAAGTCACTGATGACAAGTTATGTGAAACACCCCCAGATGTGGAATGATGATTGATTAGATAGACTATATTTTAAAAAGTCTTTGAAAATTGTGAAAACGTCACAATTAAAAAGTCTTATTTTGCGCAAAACTCATTTGCGCGCTAGATGCAAAAGCACGCGTTGCGCATAACGACCCTGCAGTTTGTTTGTTTTCTTTTTTCAATATCGTCGTATTGCTGAAAAGGGTAAACATCTCGCTCCTTTTCTGTCCTTTCTACGGAGAAGTGTGAGGTCATAACTTAGTGTTTATAGGAAAGCTGTAGATTGACAGAAAGAGACAAGACAATGTCGAAAAACGAAGGGCAGACGATCAAGCAAATGAGAGGACAAATTTCAGCATTGGCTCGTGAAAATAAAATGCTGACTCACAAGATGAGTCTACTGGAGCAGAATGCGACGTTGCAGCAAAATGCGATGTTCTCAGGCTTTCTCAAGTGGATGGAGGATACTGCCGGAGCGAAGTCAAAAGTGGACGGTTATCCTAACGGTCATGGAAGAGATTCCGAATCTCCAGCGGCCGCCCTGGTGTCTGTAAAACAAGAACCAATTTCAACAGAATCACAACGCAGATCAAGGGTTCAAGATGATGTTCCCATGGTTTCTAGATCTAGAGGTTCAACAATGAATAAATCTCACGAAATTAGAAATTCTTCTTTCAACACAAAACCAGACAATGATAGACCTAGTATTGACAAATCTTCTAAAAAGCAAGCTGCTTCAGATGCTGGATTGGGTCAAAGGTTTAATGAGACAAGGCTTAGATCGAGTGGAAGCCCTAAAAACATGGATGATCATTCTCGAGTGAAAAGCTCTCACCGCAAGCCTAAACATTTTGGAAGAATCACGTCATCACCAGATAAAAGCCCGTTCAACCCTTACCAAGAGAGAATCTTGCCAGTGTCTAACCCATGGTGTGCTCCTGCTTCTTATCGGCATGTTGACTTTGTGCCTCATCCCGGGGAATCGGCCATGACGGAGGGCTCAGATATAAGAAACTAATGGCTGAGAAGACAGGATGAAAATGTTGACCACGCCCAGATGAGGTCCACACCCGTGACATCAACGCCGAAAAGACCAAATTCCAGCAGCAAGTTTAAAAGGAACGTGAATAAGAACGATTGTCTTGAGGCTAAAGTCGATTCATTACTGGAGGAGACAAGACTAGCTGCCAGTCCGGATATGCAAGGTTTTGCAGCTGGCAACGCCACTAGCAATGTTCATTCACGACCTGTGACTTCCACACCAGCAAAGACTCCTCAGAAGAGAGTTATATTTGCAGATGAGATGAATGAGAACGCACCAAGGAGTCATGATGATCCGGTGTCATCAGTACCTCGCCCTTACAACTGTGACCCACTTAATCTTTTCACCCCTGGGAAGACGCCAGGCTCCTCAGTGAGAAAATTAGCGTATCAACTGAAGGGTTCATCGCCAGAAGATGATGACAGTGTCGTCATCGCCCCCACCGTTGATCCTCGCCCCAACAATAATTGTGACCCACTTAATCTCTTCACCCCTGGGAAGACGCCGGGCTCCGCAGTGAGACAATTAGCGTATCAACTGAAGAGTTTATCGCCGGCAGATGATGACGGTTTCGTTGATTCTCGAGACGGACGCTCATTTCGGCACCTAACATTAAATGATAAATCTGATTCACGCACTCAACAACGTGGCAGACCGTCGCAGAGACCAACTTCATCGCGAAAAGAATACAGACATAATATTAATACCAGCAAGAATGAATGGAAAAGATCAAAGAGTGTTAGTGAAAATAATTCGGCTAATCGTGACTTTCCATTGGATGCAGATGAAGAAACCTCATTCCGTCCATCTGTAAATGTAGATAGATTATTCGGTAGCAAAGAAAATGGATTTTGCAACCATAAACATGCCAAGAATTATGAACACAAGACGAACTACCAAAATGATCCTGCATCTTTTGTAGGAGAAAGTCAAAGCAAAAGGTCAAGATATGAAGGGGTGACGAACACTTCACTAGGATTGGCATCAGTGCCGAAGTCTCCACTCCAGTCGAAACCACAGAGGCAGCAGGGTTCTTTCAATACCACGTCTGACATCTCAAACAATGAGCCAACAATTGAGATACTTGAAAACGAACTTCGAGATATTTACAAGCAGAATCTTGATGACGAAGTGAAGATTACAGAGATTCGGCGCAGCGCCGTCAGACGGTTTGACGATTGGCGGAATGCGATGGAGAACGAGATGGTGAACCTCGAAAAGGATGGCAAAGAAAGACTTGCTGAAAACCTCGGCAAGCTCAGTCATTCCCTGCCGGCTTGTTTGAAATGTGACTGTTCAACTGGATTTGATGGTAATTTTAGATCAGTTGCCGTAAGTGAGGGTCACCTGAGCGAACTTGAAAGCGGATTGGGATCAGGATTAGCAGATGTGGAAAAAAATCACGGTAAGAAAATTGATGAGAGTGACGGCACAGAGCTATCCCCCAAACAGAGTCACTTTCGCGAAAACTTGAAAGGGGTGTTGATCTAAGCTTACTTTAATTTCATATAATCTCAAATGGATTTTGTGAAAAACAGGTATTATTGTTTGATAGGGTATAGATTACTTTTAACAGAAGAGGGTTTAGATTTATTGGAAACAAATCTTCCATCCTCGGATGTACATGGGAACCGAGCAGATTTTCAACATCAAGAAAATCTTTTCTTTCGATCTGCATAATGTAGTTTTTATAATACAAACAATGAATGTAGACATAACATGAATTATATTGGTTATATTTTTACTGATAATAAATTGCTTTCCAATGGATTTTCAGTTACATGTCCATCTTAGGTCTTTATTCCGGAGTTCTAAACAGGTAATGTACCTTATAAAGGCCTACTGACGATTATTAGACATACATGTATATGTAGTTATCAATAGTTGGGGTATGGATTTTCATGACAGAGAGAAAACGGCTCTTAAATACGCAGACGACATCACCTTCGAGATCTGTCTTCATGGCTAGCCCCGACACCATCATCTTCGGCGAGATCGCTTTCCAGTTAGAACGAGTAGTGCTCTCAAAAGTGTTCCGAGGAGGATCAAAGCAATTAACCGGTAAATACAATATACAATCTGTTTTCACTGTCTACCTGTCGTAGCAACGAACAGAGTTGACAAAAGACTTAACTCCGTTTCATCGACGATCAGCAATGCATCAAGTCTTTCGTTTTCTTTGTGCATGGCTTATCGTCAACGAAATGGAGTTAAGTCTTTTGTCAATTCTGTTTGTTGCTACGGCAGGCAGCCAGTGAAAACGAATTCGTTTAATCAAATTATGGAATTACGGAACTTTGTTATTCCTGGCTCATTTTTCCTGATTGAGGTGTCATATGAAAGGGCAGAAAATTAACTTTCTAGAAATGTGTTTCTCATTGAAATTCAGATAGCGCCCGCCAAATGACTTTTTGGTACCTTCTCTTCAATTTGTTTTTTCATCACCCGTGGGTGAAATATGCATCATAATGAGTTGCATCAAATGAAAGAGGAGGATCTAAGCTTTTTTTTTTTAAACTATAATTGTGATTATGATATGATAAAACATCGATCATTCTCGGTTTCGTTTTTTATATCAACTTTGATAGTCGAAGCAATGCGCCCAATTTGGTCGGGTTTCTTACTATAGATCGTTTAAGCCATTTTATATATTTCACAGCTTTCAATTTCCCCAAATATGTTCGAAAGTGATTCACTCGTATTTCCCAATGATATTCCATCTTCAAAAGACTTGTTCTCATGCCTCAACACAATTTAGACTTAAGAAATACTGTAAGAAGATATCTTCGAGTAAAATATATGTATGCCTGAACCATCTTTTCAACCGATTACATTCCATCACGTTGATCTTTCCCATCTCAATCAAGGTTATACTTTGTCCAATATGGAAAAGATGATTCAAAGTCACTATGACTACCATGAGCGACCCATGCTCGGTAGACAGCTAGATGAGATCGAAGCTGACTTACATATGTGTGGATGGGATCGTGACTTACATCCAGGACTCGTTGCCCATCTCATCAAGAAATTCGGGACTTTTCCTACAAACACCAAGGCAAAGAGCGCGGCAAGAATTAGAGGTATATACTGAGCACATAATAACTGCCTCATCTTAAGAGACAGACTACCTTTCTCTATCTTTCAATATTGCTAGCATCACCCCTTTTCATGCCCCTAATCATCATCATACTTATCAAGTATTCATTTTTCATTCCGTGCTTCCCCCCCCCCCCC
>BEXV01000718.1:167122-184442 GCA_003118195.1 Hemicentrotus pulcherrimus
CCATCCCCCTCTCCATCTCCCTCTCCACCCCACCCCCCCTCCTCTCTCTCTATTCCTAGTTTTCTCTCTGATCCGCTCTAATTTCCCCTCTTCTTAGATCTGTATCACTGGATAAGCTGTACTCCTCATCTTCGATTACATGCCAGATCTCTAAACCTCTGTCCATTCATTCCACCTACGTATTGTTTACATGTACGAAATATGCCACTTTGCACTTGTCCCATCGTTAAATGAACCCACGTCAGGCTTAATAACGTCACAATTGTCAAGCTTGAATAACGTCTAAATTGTCGAGCTTAATAACGTCACAATTTACAAGCTTTCCATATCACTGACAATCCTTTTCTTGGCCTCTAAACCACAGACTCTACTCGATTTCTCTGTTCTTGCAGTCTTTAAAATTGATATGCACCACAGGTTTTACCACTTGTTCAAAGCTAAATTAAATTGTACTAACTCCCTGATTTTTCTCATCCTCAAGTCTTCCTTTTTATGTAAATGTCTATTTGTCATTTATTATAATGTCTACTTCCTCCCTCTATTCTGCTCTCCTCAAACTCCCCCAATCTAGCCTTCATCCATTTCCTCCACTCTCGGTCATCTCACCAACTTGTCTCATTAGGCCCATTTACACAGTCAAAAAATCCATTTGAAAACGTCTGTGTTTGAGAATTCTTATTATTGGTGAGTTGTGCGCCTGAACCACTTGTCGCTGCCCTGCATGTGTTAGCATGCAAGCAAGGAGAGGCATGCAACCAAAACATTGTAATGATTCACCATTGTTTTGAGAACAAGCATTTACACGGAAAAAAAATGGTGAAGTTTCGGCCGGCGTTTCAAAAAGCCACACCAGAGGTGAGATTTTTTTTGTTGTTGATTTTTTGTTGTGTTTATGGGTAGTTGGTAATAGAAACTTCCGTCACAACACCGGAATTGAGAAAAATGCAATGGCCAGAATTCACAAAGGAGGTTTGTCAACAAAGCTAGGTTTATGTGCGTCATATGAATTGTTTTGATGCGTTTCAGACCTAGGTTAAGACAAGCTTTAGTCTGATATGACGCACATAAACCTAGGTTTGTCTATAAATCTCCTTTGTGAATTCGGGCAAATGGGTTTTGCTTGCAATGTAAATGCAGCTATTATCCATATTCCTCTTCTTACCCACCCATTCCTTGAGCCTGAGGGACTACAATCATTTATCAATGAAAGAAAGAAAATCCTTACCATCATGTGCATCTTCCATCTCTCATTCAGACAACACACTTGCACTCTTCGCTCTTCTTATCACTCGCCTTACAGCCACCTCAAGGTTTAACCTCTTTGTAAATACTGCCTATCCACCTGAACATCAATAACTCTTTTCTCTCTGAACATTAAGCACTTAAAGGGTAATTCAACCCTTGTAATAAGTTCATTATTATGGAAGCGGTAAAATAAGATGAATAGAGCGGTGAAAGTTTGAAAATATGAGATCATTAATACAAATCTCAAATTAGCAATTTGGTTAGTGGATTGTTACATAGTCAAGGATAAGTCACCTATTTGTAGTGTACAAAAATATCATTCATCGTTGTTTTTCTCCCAAGTACCTTGTCTCTTCTCTTGAGTAATACTTAAACTATTATTGATAGCTGATTATTATATGTCCTCAAAAGAGAATAGGTCACCCTACTCAGTCATACATTTTTGAAAAACTGAAATTTTAGTCATATTGTGTGTTAGAACAAATGGATAAGTTGTACGCCACTACATCACAAAGACATAACAGATTCAGCCAATTTGAAGGGCCCAAGCCAAATTGCATATAGAGATAACAACTTTCAAAAATTCATATCTTTCTAATTATATGTCAAATTTCATTAAAACTGTCACCAATCTGCTTCTCTGCTTCTTCTGCTTACCTCAAAAGTCCTTTGCTATCAAGGTTGGCTTTCCCTTTAATCTTGCTAATAGCAAGGTTGATTCCAATCTTCCCTTTAGCTGTTCAGCCATCTCCCTTCCGAATCCTTTAAAAGCATTCTTCATTTTTATTACAGAAGCCGCATTCTGCTTTGTCACTGGTGTATATTTCTCTCTACACATTACTCCATCTACCACAACATCAATCTTTCCCTTACCTACTAAATAAAAGAGGGGAGAAGAAAAATCCCTGATGGGTTAGATTAAATTTCCACTTCCTGCTTCTCATCAGACGTAATCCTCCTTTCCACTGGGATATAGTTCAAAATCTGGGGCAGGCGTGATAAACAACAGGAAACTGATCACCACTCAAGCGACTGAGCTACATACAATTTTTCCTTCGTTTCATATCCGATCGCTCCTTTCTTCAACTCTACACTCAACTATTCCATTTATCTGTCTTCTTCTCCTCCACTTTCTTTTTCTTTTAACCTTCTTCTTCCTTTTCTTCTCTTCTTCTTATCTTCTTCATCTTTTTCTTTCCTCTCTTTCTCTGTATCTCTGCCTCTCTCTGCCTCTCTCTCTCTCTCTCTCTATATATATATATATAAATATACTTCTCTCTCCCTCTCTCTACCTCTTAACACATTCTCTCTCTCTCTCTCTCTCTCTCTCTCTCTCTCTTCTCACTCTGTTTGTATTATTTGTCTCTACACTACCCCCTCCCCTTTCAACCAATGCTATTAGACAGGTTCATTCATATCTACTGTAGATCATTTGCTGAGTGCTACATACAAATGTACATGTAGGCCTTAGCTTTATGTAAGTCTATTAACCCTTTTATGACAGGATTTGTTCCTTGGGCTAAATCGATCACATCATGTTCCTCAAATTGGCAACAATAATATTTTTCTTTTATCGCTACATTGTTAAAATAAAATCTTATGTCTGTGAAAACAATTTACACAGGAGGGAATGTTATAATTTTTTTGTTTTAAACAAATTTCCTAATTTTGATCGAAAAAAAAATGATTTTGAATTTCTCAACACGTTCCCAATTTAAGGATTTTGAGCTCATTTTCCTCTTTTTTAAATTCCTCCCATCAACTGCAAGATAGCCATGAAACAAAAATGGATGCAGTATATGCAAAAATGTGTGCCCTTTCTACTTGTGAATCTGGCATACTTTTTACGGCTCAAAAATGATTGAACCAAACTATAAAATGTGGAATGATGGTCATGAAAGGGATGATTAATACCCTCCTGGCTCTCAACAGACATCAAGTGTTGTGATGTTCTTCTATTTTTCCTATCTATTTCTCTTTTATATCATAGTTTTGATTTCCTATTGGGAAAATATTACAAGTACTTGGGCAATAATGTACTGGAAAATGGCACAAGCACAAGTAAATTAAATATATGGAAAAAACGTTCATTTCCCTGGGTAGCAACTGAAATGAATTCATTTTATTTTGTTTTACTCTGTCTGGACTGGATCCCTAAGTGAAAACTAATATAAAAATTTGACTACTTTAATCCAATTGATTGAATCCAATTGGTAGCGAATTGGATTAGAATAGATGCTGAAACTGGGGCACACAGATCAAAAGACTTTGCAAAAATGTTGACTGGGAATGAATAATTCTAAAGGCATCAAATACTTATAAAAGCGTCCTGAATGAGATAGAATTTGTCTCTTATTAATGATGAAAAAGGAAATGAATGATAACTAGAAAATCACACTTTACAATCTTAATTCAACAAATTACCTCAAATTTCATATAATAAGCAGACTAGGCTTCTATTCGTTTTCATGAAATAAAAAAGCTTGCAAACTTGTTTCAATAGAAGTGTGAAACTAACCTCAGAAATTTTGAACATTGCTTCCAGGCAATTCTCCCTCTAGATTGGAATGGAAGACGTTTACTCTCCTTTCAGGTTTAATTTCTAAATGACTTTCTATAATGATACACAATAAAGCGTGCATCATATAACAAAAATTCCCAAGCAAAAATAAATTGGCTATTCATACAGGAAGCACATTAATCCACATTGATGGATACATATACACGAGTGATGAAAAATAATTGTCAGCATCTTCATTGCCCACTAATCCCCTCTCTCTCGGAAACACAAAACGATTAAATCGTAGTTCTTTGAATTTCAGCTCAAACATTATCTTTTCAATGAATATTAAATGAGTGGGAGAAAGAGAGATTCTGAGAACTACCGCATTATGCATTCATAACGCTCCAGCCTACCGTGCTTGATGATCAATTTCAATTCAAGCACTCTCTATGAATAACTAACGAGGAAAAGAAAATGGTTAAGCTTTAACTCTTTGAGTAGTGTACATCGGCCTGATGAGGCATTCCCCGGAGGCTAAAAAGGAATCACACCATTTTCACGTAAATGAAATTCAGTAGAAATACTCCTGGCTTTTTCCTGAATATGTTTGGACAAACAGGAAGTGATAAAAAGCAAAATGGAAATCAAATGTTAATTGGCTTACCATAAAAAAATGTTTTACATTATACTGTCTGTTTGGAGGCAAAAGAACGTTAACTCTGTATAATGCTTAATTCCCTTTTGGTTCTAAACATACAATATACTGAATACTATAAATGTATGTACATACAGTAGCATGGGGCATGGCAAAAGTATGACCTACAAAATGTAGTGTCCATGCACTTTTTTAACGATGTCACAGGAAAGTGATGTTACCTTGAATGCTTATTATAGCTAATGTGCAGATCATCCCATTGGGTATGAGATAGAAGCGGTAATGAGGTGATAGAAAGGAGAAAAAGCCTCCTAATTGGGATATAATTAGAAACCAGGAAGCACAAAAATAGCATGGTGCAGAAAAAAATAAGATAATTGAAAAGGAGGAGAGATCTAGTATTTTTCAACCTCAGCATGAGAGTATTAAACCTAATAATAAAGGGAGGAGAAAGTATGAAAGAATGCAGCCAAACATAACACCAGAAAGCATGAATGGGACATATACATATACTTAAAACCTATTAAATAATGTCTATAACTTGATTCAGTATCTGAGAAGCTACCATGGGCGGGACCCACTATTCCCCAAATTGATCCATAAAATATTCAAACCTTATACATAGCAATAACACTTGTCACTCCCTGGGCTGTGAACGAGGCCAAAATCATCCAACAAATTTATCCCTTTCCACTTCTCGTTAATATGACTTGACCTTTCAATTTCAGATGGACTTTTACTAACGATGCATTGCCAACAGCAACTAGATGAGGGCAGGGTTATTTAGGTAATGTAGGTAATGAATGGCATAGAATTGACGCTAATGAGTTATAAATGAGCAAGGATATATATGAGTAGAAACTTCTATTGGATGATACTGAGCAGATGGATGAAAAAAACAAAAATGTTAATTCCTTGGTCTTCACTCTTTAGTGTTATTAGGGACTTTTAGATTTTCGTGGACTGATACGTGAGACGTCCATTCAAGTCAGTGTATTAAAAGGACGTAGACCGTAGCAATCCCCATTGTCTTCGTGCGAATCTAAAAGTCCCTAATATTGTCTTTTTGGAGCCAGAAGGGTGTTAACTCTGTTTGCAAGTACATGAGTAATAATGCCCTTCTTGCTCAAGAAAGACAATAAATGGAGCTCAAATATTGCTCAGTAGAATAAATTCATGGAACGATTTATCATTCAAAATATTGACATCCCTTTGAACAGTTACACCATTTCTCTTAGCATAAACAAATACATAGTATGAATAACACGACTATCACAGCAACTGACATACTAGAACATTGAAAGTGGCGAGTAAAGATGTTCCAATAATATCTAATATGCATGCAGGCTATGCTGATGGAAAAACACATTATTCCATTCCATTCCATCTATATGTCGAGATGTAATATTTCTTGGGAGCGCAAAGAATATTACGGATGAAACAAATCGTCATAATGCCCATAAGGGTTTCTGGTGATGACATAGGATGCCCAGATATTGCTGAGGTGGATAGTATCGATGGAAAGATCCATTATTCAAATCTCTCAAGACCGCAATATGATCCCGTAAGTCCCGTTTGATATCAACACAGATAGTTTGCATGATGGCAACCATATAAAATATTCATATCTTTCTTCTCTCCTTCTATTCTTTATTTTCCCATAGATCTCTCTCTCTCTCTCTCTCTCCCTTTCTCTCTGTTTCTCTCTCTATCCCTCTCTACCTCTCTGTCCCTCTGTCTCTCTAAATTGATCTTTCATAATATTCAATAACCATGGCAAAATAATCACTTTTCAAAAGCAACAGAATATTACATGCGTATACCTGTATGTACACAGCTCTATTTGTCATAATTTATGACACAGAAGAAATAAGCTCATGTGATATGCATTACTAAAACACCTACACGTACGTTCAGTTAACATAATTGACAGACCTACAGGAACTTTGAGAGTGTAATAACATGAATCTTTTATCTCTCTTGAATGCATCAAAATCATAAGCTGCTTCACTATGATTACAAGATATTGAGAAGCAAAGATAGCGAAAAAGATAGCGAGAAAGACAAAATATGGTACACAAAGAAAAATATTTAGTTCGAATTTCAAGTAAAAATCAGTAATATTTCTCATTTCAAAAAAATCTCCCTCTATCTCTGTCTCTGTCTCTCTGTCTGTCTTTCTGTCTCTCTCTCTCTCAAGTCTCTACACAACTTCATAACACAAATATCGAAGAGCCAGCAATTTAATTAGCCCAGTCCTAAAATAACATTTCTCAACAAACACTCAATTAGCAGACCTTTTCATCAATGTGTTTTTTTGTGGGAAACTTGTCATCACCCCATTGTTAATGAAAATAATAAATATCACTTGAATTAACAGTCAAGATGTTTCCCAACTAATTTCTCAATGCTATGGTATAGCAATCATGAACAACCACCATCTCTTGTACACACAATAAAAAAAAAAAATTAAATCACTTTTCTGATACCACTAAGGTTCCATTATTGGGTTTGAATGGAGACAGGAAACTTCACCTTTGACCTTATTACCTGGAAAGCACTTATCAATCAAATTTCTGAAGCTCTAGCTGATGAAAAAGTGCCTTCTCTCTCTCTCTCTCCCATTCTCTCTCTCTCTCTCCCTCTGTCTCTCTCTGTGTCTTTCTCTCTCTCTCTCTCTCTCTCTCTCATCCTGTCTCCTCAGCATATCCATCCTTTTTTTCTGTTTGTCTGTATCTGCCTACTTTAACAAACAGGAGGCAAGGGGGGAGTGTGAAAGATTAAATTTAAGCCATATGTCTTCGGATATTAACTTTGAGATGCCAGAAATTAACTTCTGCGCATTTCAATTGAACGTTGCTAAGATACTCACCGACATCAGCTACGATACTGCCAGGTTCCAGCTCCAACAGGAACTCCTTAACCCTAGGCCATGCCTTGTACCGGGTATCACTGAAGTGGGGCGCGATACGTTCATAGACATCATGGACATGCTTCTTCTCTAAGGCAACGGACTCTGCTTCACGATCCATGGGATAGGGTTAGAGGTCACGACCCCTAGATGGGTCACCTTTCCCCAGATAAATGATGGCTTGGTGGGTAATGCCACATGGAGTAGTCAACGAGATCTGGAAATGAAGTTATATGAGAAATGCTTATGGTTAGAAAAACGATTTGATAAAGTTGAACTGAAATACAGAGATCTATACAAACTGAAAAAATTATGAACACTACCTAGATTTATTCAAAAATGTATATGATTTATGCAAGGATAGAGATAGACAGTGAGAGAGGCAGAGAGAGAAAGAGGGAGAGGGATAGAAAGATAACATTTACAGAGAGAACTGAATAGATAAATTTCTTTTTAAAGAAAATTTGACAGAATGTAACAGAGGTCCATATAAACTCCAGTCAGGATGTTTTACAATATTCTAATCTTCTTTCCACTCAAGAAAATTTAATGATTTCAAGATGTGACAAGCAAATCCCCTGCAGACAGCATTTATCTTTAATAATAAAAATATACATGTAGAATTGTGCCACTGATGCTGTCTACATCCCATGTCCCATCAGGTTGTGCATGGCGCAACATACAATCACTGGTAAGGCATACCGTTTAAAAAGGTCATACAATAAATATCAACATGTTTGCCAAAACAAATACTGTACATTCATATCTGCATTAGATCATTTTTTTTTCTTTTTTGCCATTCAGCGGAGAGGAAGAAACATCCTCATGAGCTATAATGTGTCATCAAATAGTGTGCCATTCAATACTACCTACAGTGTATGGGCTTTTCAACTTTTTCCTTAATGAGTATGTACAAAATCTCCCCAGCAAAAATAATAATAATAGTATCGGATTTTAACAGTTGTATGTAGCACACACATCCACCATGCATTGCATGATGCTCAAAGCGTTCCAACTATTACCCCAGCTCTGCTAGCATCAGGCATGACCATAATATGGATCCTGAAGAAAAAATGAAGGACCGCAATGGCTCCTCACTGCAAGCAATTAAGAAGTATATCGCTACCATTTCTTATACAAAATAACCTCTTTCTTTTACACCAATATGCCTCTCATCCATTATCACTTTGAAAAACCTTACTTTGGCAAACTAAATATAAGGCGAAATACCTACTGATAAGCAATGTGATGTCACATCACTGACATGGTCAATCAAAAACAATTCGCAATCAACATGGTGCATCAAAATAAATGCACACTAATATAATTATGCGCAGCTTGTGATGACTGCATATGAAAACCACAAGCCTGACAACCAATGATTCTGACGTCATTGTCTGCTTGGGAGCTGATTTAAATCAAGGGTAAAATACTAAGCAAAATAAAAAAAAAAAAGCATAAAAAAAATAAAAGCATTAACTGAATACCAAAGTTAGCTGAGTGTGTTATCTAATCCAAAAATTGATTAAAATACTCATATTTCTGACAAAATGAATTGAATACTGGCCCAAAATATCATCAATTGCGGCTACTAAAACGTTGTACGATAATTACACAGTCTTCTGTTTTTCCATCTTTAAGTGTTTAAGATGCTCTTTCTAACACCTCAAATATATACCCATGGGTGCCAATCATTAAAACATGACTATGTATTGCCTTTCATGGCATGGAAATGAATTCCGCAGATGACAACCTGACTGTTTAGATAAATCCCAAACTGTCCAGGTCTTGAAGTAATATGAACTGCTCAAGGTCCATCAAATACATCGCATCACAATATTCCAATCCCTGGTCATTTGCCCCATCATCATCTTCACAGCTACCAACGGCTTGAGAGCGGACAAGTACGACTCCTTGAAATCCGACCTCACACTCGGCACAAACTTACGTCATCTGATGTTGACTTCAGGCAAACATCAATACGTTGGTTAATTTTCTGGGAACCATATTGGCATATTGACAAAAATCATTCACTTTCCGCCTTCTCTTTTAAACGGATGCGCGAGGGCAGGTTGATGATCGAACTGTTTTTTCGATGGTTGATGGTGGTATGAATGGGAAGAATTAAAGTGGGCAGAAACAGAAAGTCTCAAGGCACTATTAAAGGTAGAGATGCATTCTCTGTCAGAAAAATACATTATCAAGCATGATTAATATGACAGAGAGTCCTTCAGTGGTGGATACAAAAAGGGGTATAAGAGAAGTATGTCTTCTTATTTTTAGCAAGCTATCATAGATCTGTGAACTGAAGACAAAAAATTCACTGAAGACTTTTTCACAGTGGTTGATCTCTTAACAGCTGGCAGGAATATAAACATCTTTGGACATAATAATTCTCATCAAGTACCCCTACTGTTCATGCCCCTACTGTTCATGCCTGGCGAACAGAGCAACAAGACCAAGCTCTGTAATTATTAGGATCTCTGTCCGGTAGTGCTGTGTTTGTGCCATCAAACTGAATCGACCAAATCAATTGATTCATAATATATATAAATATACAATATTTTTCCCGTAACATATGAGAGTGATTTTAATAGTTTCATACTATTAATCAAATGTAATGTTAACTGTTATTGTATGATTGTTTTAAATGGGGGCATGCTACAAGAGTCCTATCTCGCACCCCGGGGCAACGTGTCTGACACGGCCGGTTGTAGCAACTACTATGATTTCAGGACTATTGATTCAAATAATCAGGAATATACTACCGGTATATATTATGTAGATGTGATAAATACATTTTGCAGCTCCATTACAAATTATGTACACTGTATGGACTCTATGGGGAAGCATTTGTTTTCAGCGTAATGACACATAAATTAATATTGCATGCACATGAAAAATGATGACAAAAAATACTTCCTAGGGGCTAGGGTTGAGAGTGTGCATTGTAAATGCAAAGACTGTCATAAAATCTGACGACACAAGTCATTAAAAAACAATTGCAAACTGCTGAAATCATTTGCTTGTACAAGTAACTGGAAAAGTGGTACATCATTAAGTGACCATTATTACAATTATTAAAGCAATTATATTTTTCACTCAGCTATTTTGTAACAGTTAAAGGTATAGTCCTGATCTGGTCATGCGATTGCATTGCGAAAGAAACGTTGTGGAATCGATCAGAAAAGGTTGATTATCTAGCATATGAGTATTGGTGTGTACTGCAAGGTTCTGGAATCATCAAAATGATCAGAAATTTGGCCCAGTCTTGGTAAAGTTACAAGCACTGTACACATAAGATGTATATGGGACTACGCGATATCTATCCAGGTCGGATAGATATGATAATTTACCAAATATATCAATTAGTAGGCATTTTCCTGGCAAACTTTGTATCATCACGGATTAGTATAAACATATTCTTTCGCATGATTGGTAGTAAGAGCTCCCATTTCATTTTGAGAGAGGGGGCGTTTCCAAAACTGGTCTATACCTTAAAGATAATAATCAAGATCCTTTTTATCTCAGACTCCTCACAAACACATGCATATTTAACTTTTTCACTCTGGGGCAAATCAACAATGAATAAACTAAAAATGTGTGAAACACATTGTTAATAGGTATAATGAATTCTCAGAATGTGTCTCCCGCATGTGGTGCCTGATGCAATTTTGTTAATGAGATAGAAAGGTCAAGCCTAGATGAAGATGAAGATAAATATTACAGTGGTAATGAGGCGGCTGAGGATCAGTAGACTGTTGTCATGGTAATTGAGCAATGATAAAGGTGATGATGACTGATGAAAGGTGATGATAATGGTTACAATGGCTTTAAGAAGAGTGCAAAGAGATGCTAGGAAAAAAGCACATCATGTAAAGTGCTCTTTGTCAATACTCAAAAGTAAAGGATCAATGATAAATATATGTGTCATGATACTAAAGAAGAAACTAAGTACAAACTGCAGTTTTTATAGTTAAAAATAAGATACATGATAAAAATTTAAGCGGTTTAAACTGCCTAAACTGATCAATGGGTCTGACTGAAGGTGAGACTACTGGGGTCTAGTTCACCTAACATTCCATAGCACGCGTGTTATTAAAATCCGCCCAAAGGGTTTGACCGAAGCATGGCCATGAACAGACTTCGTGATCTTGAATAGCTAATATTTCACGTAGGCCAACATAAAGTACACCATATAGGGTCGTTTTATCAAAGCAATCTTTTTTTCTCTGTTTTGTCATTGCACAGAATGCGCCCTACATTTCCCTTCCACATGTTCTTACACTTCAGCTCCAAAATAATCACAATTTAACGAGACAGTGACAACTACATGTGTTTCATCTCAGTGAGAAAAGGTTTCATTACATTTTCTGAAGCAAACAATGTGACTTTCACAGACCACAGTTCAAGATTTTCTATGTCCCTTCACGCTCAAGGCTAGATATTTGTTCTCTTACTTTATGAAAAACAAAAGTAGAATAAGACCCCAAATACACGGTAGGTGAGAAATATTAACCCCTTGACCACGGGAACCGAGTGGGTTGTGTACAAAGTCTATGGGGATTACATAAACTAGTAGGAAACAGGTTAAGAGTGATATGGCAAGAAATCCTTACATCACAGATCATCCTTGGAGCAGGAAGCACTTATAAAGCCTGTTAGCTATCTTTAAAACATAAAACAGAATAATAAAAGGTAATCTGCAATTAAGTAAACATGTATGCTTATAGAAAATTGTTGGACAAAGCTTAGTTTGTAACCCTATTTTGCCATATACCGTATTCGCTGGCGATAAGGCTGCAACCCCGCATAGGCCGCACCCCCAACTTTGACATTTCGAAGAGGGGAAGAAAAACAAAAACAAAACAAACAAACAAACGGACCAAACAAAATAATCATAATTTTCTTGTAGATCACAATTTTTCTACAAACTTATACCAAATTCAACAATATTCTTATAAATTTACAGGAAGTTTACCTAAAAAATGATCATAATTTAGCAAATCGATTTTTAGGCTAGTACTGTAGCGCAGGCAGATTTTGGTACCACGATGTGCGGTGTAATACAAAATTGCAACTTCAGCTGGATGCGCACTTGCGTTGTGCGGCAGCTATCTCAGTAACGGTAGGTCCCTTTCTTTTACTTTTTAGCGATGCAATGGCACGCACTTAATGTAGATCTAGATTTACCGGAAGATTTTGTTAGAAAAATAAGTGAAGTTTATTTTAAGTCTTCATGTTAACAATGCAACATGAAATTGTCGGTAATATTTGTGGAGTTGTTCCAGAAATGTCCTGTACCATTGTATAGTCATAGTAGTCCCATATGTCCGAATGGACGTGCTGTTTTGACCGCTGAATTTTCAGTTGTCGCACAAAGGCCACACCCAAACTTTTTGATATTTTCTCATCGAAAATACTGCGGCCTTTTACTGGGCCTTTACGCCGGCAAATACGGTAATGCCATTCAGTTACATGAATTACATGAAAAATTATTTCAATCCTCCAGTGTTTTAGGTGTTTTCCAGTGTTTTAGGTGGTTTACCGCATTACATGTATGTATGAACAAGGCTTCTTGCCTCGCACACGTTCTGATAATCACAGCCCTCTGCTCCTTTTGCCAAATTGGCAACCTGGTTCCATTATTCATTGTAAGCCATCCGGTAATTTGAAAGAAACCTTCTCATGACAGAATACCATAATTTGCACTATATATTATGTACTAGGGACTTACAGCAAAAAAGAGTTCTCGAGGGCATCGAGGCACTAGAGATCTTTCTGACCATTTGCATATAGATTAGCATCTATGGAATATGAGAAGATTGAAAAGCGTTTATGTCAAGATGCCCTTCTTCGATATTACAATGCAAAATGCATTATTGTTGAAAATGATAATTTATCACATAGAGTTACAACCACATCATTAGGAAACGGAGCTAGTAAATACATGTATTATCTCAACCTAGACTAATATGTCAAAAAACTACTTTTTATTAACAAACATCACTATACCACTTATGTTCGCTAAGATACATGTACCTAAAATCATTCTCTATCTATAAAGACCTAATATGTACATGACTAAATTAATTTTTTAAGCAGTAAAATTGTAAACATGGAACAATGTCATGAAAGAAAAAAGAATCACCCTACCAAGAATTTAAAATTTNCCGTAGCACGCGTGTTATTAAAATCCGCCCAAAGGGTTTGACCGAAGCATGGCCATGACCAGACTTCGTGATCTTGAATAGCTAATATTTCACGTAGGCCAACATAAAGTACACCATATAGGGTCGTTTTATCAAAGCAATCTTTTTTTCTCTGTTTTGTCGTTGCACAGAATGCGCCCTACATTTCCCTTCCACATGTTCTTACACTTCAGCTCCAAAATAATCACAATTTAACGAGACAGTGACAACTACATGTGTTTCATCTCAGTGAGAAAAGGTTTCATTACATTTTCTGAAGCAAACAATGTGACTTTCACAGACCACAGTTCAAGATTTTCTATGTCCCTTCACGCTCAAGGCTAGATATTTGTTCTCTTACTTTATGAAAAACAAAAGTAGAATAAGACCCCACATACACTGTAGGTGAGAAATATTAACCCCTTGACCACGGGAACCGAGTGGGTTGTGTACAAAGTCTATGGGGATTACATAAACTAGTAGGCAACAGGTTAAGAGTGATATGGCTAGAAATCCTTACATCACAGATCATCCTTGGAGCAGGAAGCACTTATAAAGCCTGTTAGCTATCTTTAAAACATAAAACAGAATAATAAAAGGTAATCTGCAATTAAGTAAACATGTATGCTTATAGAAAATTGTTGGACAAAGCTTAGTTTGTAACCCTATTTTGCCATATACCGTATTCGCTGGCGATAAGGCTGCAACCCCGCATAGGCCGCACCCCCAACTTTGACATTTCGAAGAGGGGAAGAAAAACAAAAACAAAACAAACAAACAAACGGACCAAACAAAATAATCATAATTTTCTTGTAGATCACAATTTTTCTACAAACTTATACCAAATTCAACAATATTCTTATAAATTTACAGGAAGTTTACCTAAAAAATGATCATAATTTAGCAAATCAATTTTTAGGCTAGTACTGTAGCGCAGGCAGATTTTGGTACCACGATGTGCGGTGTAATACAAAATTGCAACTTCAGCTGGATGCGCACTTGCGTTGTGCGGCAGCTATCTCAGTAACGGTAGGTCCCTTTCTTTTACTTTTTAGCGATGCAATGGCACGCACTTAATGTAGATCTAGATTTACCGGAAGATTTTGTTAGAAAAATAAGTGAAGTTTATTTTAAGTCTTCATGTTAACAATGCAACATGAAATTGTCGGTAATATTTGTGGAGTTGTTCCAGAAATGTCCTGTACCATTGTATAGTCATAGTAGTCCCATATGTCCGAATGGACGTGCTGTTTTGACCGCTGAATTTTCAGTTGTCGCACAAAGGCCACACCCAAACTTTTTGATATTTTCTCATCGAAAATACTGCGGCCTTTTACTGGGCATTTACGCCGGCAAATACGGTAATGCCATTCAGTTACATGAATTACATGAAAAATTATTTCAATCCTCCAGTGTTTTAGGTGTTTTCCAGTGTTTTAGGTGGTTTACCGCATTACATGTATGTATGAACAAGGCTTCTTGCCTAGCACACGTTCTGATAATCACAGCCCTCTGCTCCTTTTGCCAAATTGGCAACCTGGTTCCATTATTCATTGTAAGCCATCCGGTAATTTGAAAGAAACCTTCTCATGACAGAATACCATAATTTGCACTATATATTATGTACTAGGGACTTACAGCAAAAAAGAGTTCTCGAGGGCATCGAGGCACTAGAGATCTTTCTGACCATTTGCATATAGATTAGCATCTATGGAATATGAGAAGATTGAAAAGCGTTTATGTCAAGATGCCCTTCTTCGATATTACAATGCAAAATGCATTATTGTTGAAAATGATAATTTATCACATAGAGTTACAACCACATCATTAGGAAACGGAGCTAGTAAATACATGTATTATCTCAACCTAGACTAATATGTCAAAAAACTACTTTTTATTAACAAACATCACTATACCACTTATGTTCGCTAAGATACATGTACCTAAAATCATTCTCTATCTATAAAGACCTAATATGTACATGACTAAATTAATTTTTTAAGCAGTAAAATTGTAAACATGGAACAATGTCATGAAAGAAAAAAGAATCACCCTACCAAGAATTTAAAATTTTTTTTTAAAAAATCATATTTTGTAGCATAATGTAACAAAAAATGTTAACTTGGTCTTGCGGGAGAATGGAAGGATAATAATAAAGAATATGAACCGATTAATACATGTCTCTTTTAATTCTATAATCTACTAATTATCTATGGGAAATGAAAGATCTATTACAACAATAACACATGTAGGCCAAACATTTAAAATAAAAGCAAAATGCACACTTGTGAGGGAATAAGGGGGATTCTTGTCCTTATCCATCAAGTAATAATAATAAATTACATTTATATAGCGCTTAACAGATAAAATTTAATTAATCTAAACCTACAAATTACAACAATATAATACATGATACATAAATATAATAGAAAATTCCCAATAACAATGATACAATAATAATAGTTAATATTTACATAACGCTTTAAAGTTTAACAAACAAAATATGATTACATTACATTACATATTGAAAAGATAAGTCTTAAGTTTACTCTTAAATTTTTGTAATGTTGGGGACTCGCGTATTTCATGGGGAAGATTGTTCCAAAGTTGGGGGGCACAGACAGAAAAGGCACGATTTCCATAGGATGATGATCGGAGACACATAGATGAAGTACAGGTTTTAGGAGTGATGAGTGCCGAGAGATATGAGGGAGCAAGTTTGTGAAAGGCCTTGTACGTCAGCATGAGAATCTTGAATTTGATACGTTGTTGTAGGGGGAGCCAGTGTAGAGAACGAATGATCGGTGTAATGTGCTCATGTTTTTCTTGTACGTGTGATGAGGCGTGCTGCTGTGTTCTGAATATGTTGAAAAGGGGCTAAATGAGAGCTAGGGAGATTGATTAATAGTCCATTACAGTAATCAAGGTGGGAAGTTACAAAGGCATTAACTAGACGATGAGTAGAACTTTGATCTAGAAATTTTCCCAGCTTTCCAACTTTGTGGATCCCGAAAGATGCGATACGACACAGGTTGCGTATATGCTGGTTCACATTAAGCACGTTGTCCACCGTGACTCCCAGATCCTTGGCAGATTGGGAAAGAGTGATTGTTGTGCCATCCATGTCAAGATCAGGTAGCACACTGGAATAGCGAAACATGGAAGTTATATGCACAACTTCTGTTTTTGTGCCGTTGAACACAAGATTGTTGCCGCAGGACCAGCTTTTCATGTCACTGACACATCTGTTGAGCTTGGAAATGCAACTGGAAGCATCACTTTGCTTGAGCACTATGTACAGTTGCGTATCGTCGGCATACATCATATGCATGACACCATCAAGTATAAGTTTGGTTAACTTGAAAATCCGAGCTGTCTTCTCTAATGAGGTTTTTAACTGCTAATTTCTTTGTAGAGTCACTTGCATCGTTTCAGAGTATTTTGTTTCCATAAAAACACATAGCCACATGCCTTCTTTGTTCAAATGGCAAGAAACAAATTATTTTGGGATTGTACCGGTAGTCTTCTATTATTGGATGTCAACATGTTTTTTGTCTCTACTTTTTCCTTCTGAGTAAATATGTCCGCCTGCTTTTCCGTGAAAATATAAATATCAAGATGTGTATAATATAAGCTATCTGTCTCTGTAAGAATCTTCCGGAGAATCTGGAGACTCTGGATACATGTACACATCTGAGACACCAAGTCATCCACTGCATTAATTGCTTTTTTCATCACAAATAACAAAATTTTGCTGGGCAGCGACAATACCATCAGGCAAAATCATTTTGAAATTACATTCCTATAGGAGACAT
>BEXV01000719.1:80914-92376 GCA_003118195.1 Hemicentrotus pulcherrimus
GGAGCTAAGTATAGTTTCATGAAATCGCTTCGTGGCTCTCTGCCCTTTGTCATGCACTTACCAATTGTGCATGTATAGCATGAACAACCGCGATCTTGAATGAGGTGAATAAGCGTTTTAACATGCAAGGTCACAAAATCATTTCCCCTTATCAGCTGCTAACTATATGTATATACGTGCAATTTCCCAGCTACTTGTCTATTACTATTTTCACGAAGTCGTCTTTGTCGAGATCAAGGACAACATACTGACTATAACAAGTTATGACGCCTCAACCCTGTTACATTTCTATAATTTTCATTCTTGATTGGCGCTATCACATGTCATTTATTGGGTAGTCTAGACTATGACAGGCATAAAGGGACACGGAATATTTAAGCTATGATCTTTCTGCACACTCTGGATATATTTTTCTTTATACAATTATGACTAATTTGTGAAAATATTTCATGTTCATATTTTAAGGTTGTAACTAAATTAAACTGATTTTACACATTTGTTTCCACTTTGTTATTAAAAATTTATATTTTGAACTTAGGTTATTGCGTAAAATATAAAGGGAAATGAAACATAAAGTACATGATAATAAACATAACTAATAAACATTAAGACAAAAAAAAAAGGAAAAAGGAAGAAAAAAGAAGAAAATTGTTAGACAGGCCTGCAAAGAAAGTCAAGGGATATGGAAGATACAAATGGTATATAAAGCATTATCAAATGTGATGGAATAAAGAGGTTCAACATTTGTAATATTAATATCCCATAAATCTCCCATTTATTCATTACACAGTAAACAAGAGAACACACGGAATAAAGCAAGCATTTAGCAGAACATTAATTCATGACAAAAACTAAGATTTACCGATTCTAAATATAACTGATTCGTAGTAGGTCTAGGTCTTAGATCATCTTAAAGTCTCTGACAACCAACGGTTGACCTAACGTTTACATGTTAAAGTTTTCTACAACTCTTTCTTTGAACTTTGAAAATGGTAAATCCTCGAAGAGAGGGTTAATCTGCCACGGCAGGCAAACCATAGTCAGAAGTATTTTCTCTAGTTTTCAGACCCATATTAATGTCAAGATCCCAAATGTATAAACTAAATAGTTCAAACATTTAAACAAGTATCCAGTTTATTTTTCAACTCACAAAACGTAAGTTAGCCTGAATGTGAAATATATATGAAATAAAACTAAAACTGAAACCTGAACTAAAACTAAATTGTGTCATTTTACTGTTTTGATGAAGCCTAAAACATCGGCCGCAACTTTCATAACATCGTATTTTTACTACGAAAATTATAAAGTTGTATTTTTCTTAAACTATCAAATGAAAATATTTGAGGGTACCCATCTCAAAAACAAAGCGTAGGCTCCTTTTCCCGTCAATAGTATCGTTATGACTGTCATCGTTATGACTGTCATGTAGTTGGTATCGAAGAACGGGCCCCAGAAAGATGAGTATTGAAATGCCCTCTCTGTTGGGTTTTTGTTGGACAAATTTTGCAAAAGTCAGGGTAGATTGAATGGTATATCTGAATGGAGATCTACAAACAACGTGTAATGGCGCGGTGTTTACAATTTACAATACACCATCAAATAAAACTTCTGTAAATGCAAATCAGCCTGACATTTACTTTTCAACAACACCATCATCCACCATTAAAAGACGTATATATATATATATATATATAAATATATATATATATACTCAGACTGTTAGAAACATTGGCATATCATCTTGGTAGTGATTTTTGTATAATAATCATTTCCTGATTAATCCATTTTTTGATTGTATTAATTGTTAACGCAAACAAATCTGGCTGGTATTTGGCGGTCTGTTAGCACAGTCTGCCAAATTCAAAACTGCCTTAATAATCATACGAATTAATTTTAGTTGAGAAACGTTCAAAGTGCTAATTGAAGAGCTTACATCAAACAAAATAGCTCTATTTTTTGTTGTATTCTTTATCATTAAAACTTCTTTAACAGTTACATATTGTGTGTTCTACACGTTTAGTTATCAGTATTCACATTTCCTGCCCATATGGAAATATCTAAATTTTTATTTAGATAGCATTATCTAACTCTACTAATTAACTTATAATTCTACTATCTACATTTTTTTCCTAAACATCCACCATTACATGACACAAAGCTTTCACATAAATGTTATGATGCATAGTTTATGTTTATATCCACAACTTATTCACAACTTATATTTTCGTTTTTCATCGTTCACATTCTATCACATTTATCGTTGACCTTTTTATCAAATTGAATTCCACTGTTTAGTAGTAGTAGAAATAGTAGTAATAATGATAATGACAACGATGATAACATTAATAATAATAGGCCTAATGATAATAATGATAAGAATTCTGACAGTAATAATAATTTACAATTTATTCATTCTCATCAAACAATGGGGTAATAATGTTTTACACCAGAAACAGCAGGCGTTAACACCAGTAATCCATGCAGACAAAACATGCAGCGGAATATTGTATTTTTCTACTAATAGCCTACCTCAAAACACGATTAACAAGATGGAACATGCCTTGTATTTCACGTATATACAAACATGACTGAATAAGGTTTCCTTTATACTTGTACCTGCATTGAATAATTCAAAAACATATATTGTATTTCTAAAATCGTTTTCATCAGAAATCTCAGCAGATGATAACGAAGGGAGAAGAAGAAACAAAATCGGAAAATAGAATTAATTTTCTTGCTCCATGATGTAAAATTCATGCGTTCCTATACAACATTCACATTATTCAGGAAATTAAAGTAGAAAACAAACTTCAATGAACGAGGATAAGTATATATAAATATTTACATTTAAAGAAACTCATCCCATACCCTGACTTTCATGTAGTGTGGGACCTAAGATCTACAACTATTTTTACCCAAATTTGTCAGACTTGTGCGAATCATGTTATTCAAAAGGGAACATCCCCGATATCAAAAGATTTGGGAATAACGCGGAGTAGACAAGGTGTAAATAAACAAAGAAAAAGAAGCACAGGACGAAGGACAGAAAGCCATGATAGTTTTTGACAATTTTTCGTCATGGTGTTCTAATGGAATACATGAAGAAAAACGCCCAAGTCCATCAGAATACTTTTTTTTCAGCTATTAAGATAATCTTTAATATTTCGTGATAAGATTTAAAGTATGGTTTCTTCTTGATGAAATGATTGATACATGAAAATATATTTGTAATAAATTAAGACTGAAAATATGTTATACCTCTTAATTTTTTAAAATTCTTGATGACTCAAAATCATTGCGATTGGCATGGATCTTCCTTCTTCTAATATATTCAATTCTTCTTGAGTACGTTGACATATTCTGTATTTATGTCTTCGTATATAGCTTCTTGATCAGGTTCCTTTATATCTTGGTCGGTCTGAGGGTCAGCAAGATTACCGTAACTCTTATCATCGGTATTAACATCTTGATAGTTATGAGTGTCAGTGTTCAAGTCTTGATAGGTATGGACGTCTATCTTTGATGGATCAAATACAGGGTTCTCATACTGCAGAGACGAATCGGTCTCATAATTCCCTTTAGACTTTGTAGGGACTTATTCATCGCTGAAAGTTAATATTATGAAAGCATAAATAAATGAAATACATAATTAAACAAATTATCAATTCCCAATAAATAGACATACAAGAACATATCAACATTATATGTGGTTAGTGGTATGGTAATTTTTGAAATGCATGTCATTAAACCCAATAGGTCTTTCAAGCGAATTGCCATAACATTCTAAAAGAGTTATGCTTTAAAATATTTCCATTCAATAGCATTTGAAGAAAAAAAAGTAATAATATAACTTTATAATATATGTGTGTGTAATACAATCATATTTGGATTTGTATTTTCATGGCCATACGGTTTTAGCATCTTCCATGAAAGATTTCGATGAGAATGAACCGATGAGAGGGACAAGTTAAGCACAGTGTATCACTCTAACCTTCTTCGCTTGTAAAAGATGATGATGAGAAATATAACGATAACAATCACAAGAATAGCACCAACAGCGCTTCCTAAGATGTTTGCTATGGTACTTGAAGGGACTCCAGCTGAAGCTGATTTTCATGGAGAAGAGACAGGTGAAGAGGATGTTGTTGGAAGACGGATGGTAGTGAAAATAAAAGACAGGAGTTAAACATACCATCAGAGTTGATAAATAAATGATAAATCAGATACTACCACATGATCATAATTACTTGTAATTACATGCAATCAAACCGTTCCCAATAGGTTGCCTACTAGCAACAATAAATAAATAGACGTCATCATTTATACGGATATTGAAAGAAAACAATTATCTTATAATGTATAATCTCATCGTAAGGGTAACGTAAGGCTCTCCGTTATAACGACCATAAAAACAAAAGTAGTAGGCCATTGGTCTTCCCGGGCCGCGCATATTTTTTACACAACTGTTTAGCCAGTTCAGTCAAATATACTGAGCAAACGACTAGAGACAGACTCTAACATTACCCTTAGCAGTATCTTTAGATTCCTGAAGCTTCCCTGGGTGTATGCGATGGGTTTACCTGTGCCTTAGACTCTTTCACCAGACCATTTCTAGGATTTTTTCACGAAAATGGCTATACAGTTTTGAATAAAAAGCAAATGCGCTCCCGTCCCTACAGAACACCACATAGGGTAGATGTTCACCAGGATTCGATACGTGTTTTATTAAGTGGACTCTCTTGTCAAATCATCTAAAAAAAAAAAAAAATCGAATTCAGAGGCGTATCGAGGGATAAGGGCAAAAATACCTCAATTTCTTTAGAATTTTGAGACATTACAAATCACTTTATACGGTTTTGCATTTCCCCTTTGCCTGTTATATATGTTTAACAAAAATCATAAAAATAGGGAGCACGCAAAGGCATTTTCATTGTAAAATATCTAGAACTCTTGAGAGAGTTCTGTATAAAATGTATATCTTATATTGGGGCGCGAAATTCCGAGGTCTGAAGGAACATACGCGAAGAGCAAAGCGACCAATCTTTAGAAACATTGCTTTTAAAACATAGCTATAGTCGTATAGATATTCATTACTAAGCCAGACCTTGGATCCAAAATTGATGCAAATCAGAAATCTTCGGCGAAAGTCATTAACTTCGAGAAATCTGCTCAATTAATTTTTACTGCATTTACCACTTTCATTTCCGGATCGTAGAGAATGATTTTTGTTTAGGTATTAATTATTGTATGCTTACTTATTCGTAGTAAATTGTGATATTGAACAAATTGAAGAGATCCGTAAGTTCGGAAAAAGAAGTTAACAGTTTAAGTAATGGAAATGTGCCATATCTCTTAAATCGTAGGCCAATTTCCATTTAAAAGCTAAAGCACTTTCAAACTACAAATATTCCACTGTCTAATAACACACAATAATGCGATTTCCAATTATTATTTTAAAATTCTAGCCCAAAAGAAAGAAGAAGGGCACATTTTTAAGGTAATATTTCCCAGTTTTTCACAATTTTTCGCAAATTGCGCCCCCATAAGGTCAAAGTGAAAAGGTTTATGACGTAATATCATTAAAAATGAATCCTTATATACCTCAGACAACTTCACAGTGAAATTGGCGAAAAAATATATGAAATAGGGTGGAAGACACCAAATTTTCCTATTGCGCTCAATATATGCCATTTTGGCGCCCAAAATGGACCCCCCAGGAAGTGAAGGAGGGGTCTGAAAATTTGAACCCCATCATTTGGGATTTGGGACCCTTTTGAACCCAAAACAGCAAAAAAAAAAATCAATTTTGGCAGTCCACGTTCTTGTCGTGCAAATCTATAAGGCCCTATTATCTCTCACCTGAACAATGTTACCAAGTCCCTTTAATTAGGGTTCAATTCATTTAAAAAGAATGATTTCTCGACTCTCTTTTATATTTTCGCTGGGAGAGGGGATGGAAAAATAATGTAACAACAAAACAAATTAAGGAATTGATCAATTTCATGTTCACATATCATTGGTTCCTGTAAATGACCAAGTCTAAATTTTCGAAATTTTGAGTACAAAAGGATTTGTATCAAGCTTTTTTAAAAAAGGTTTTATAGATACACGGTTGACAGCGTTTAGTAACAAAAGACTAAATTTGAAAAATATATCGTTTTCGTCCTTTTCGCAAATATTTCTTTTCTTCATCGTTATCAAAATATGAATACAAGACACGCATTATGAGACCTACTTGCTTCATCTGTCTGTGTCCAAATCGATGGACCATACTCCCCTGCTAGTTCATAGTTCCAAGCTCTGATCCTAATACTGTAATTCGAGTAGGGGATGAGGTCCAATATCTCATACCCTGCGCTAGCTGCGCCAGCTGACACATTACCATGATAAACCACGTCTCCTGGAAAAGAACAATAGCAATAATAATGGCTTACCATAAAGACCTGATAATAACCATCCATCACACAGTTGGCCCTAAGCTCTTTGACATTATTACCCTGCTTAATATAGTCGACACGCGAAAGTTACTAGCGCTCAAGCATATCAGGTACCCATTTACCATTGAGTGGAGAGTGGAAATGTAACGTCTTCTAAAGTTCGTTAGTGCCGTGTTGGGATTTGAACCCCGCACCTTGTTGTCTTAAGACACATCTATTCAAAACTGCTTTTGATGATTAACTTACTCTGTTCACTTTAATGTATATTTCATATGTATTGTAATTTATAGGTTTAGTTTTTTTGCATTGTTTTGTTTAAGATGTAATCGTTTATCATTGTATTTTGTTTGACTTCGGTGGTAAGCGCCATATGGGCACCGTTTTTATAATTATTATTATTATTATTATTATTATTATTATTATTATTATTATTATTATTATTATTATTATTATCCATTGGACTAAAACATCTCTACAATACATCAAGCGTATATTCTACCTTGGAGTATAAAGCTGGTACTGCGAAGAAGTAGCAAGGCTACATGTTTGTTTAAGGAAAGTTAAAAAATTGGAATGCATTTGTTTGAATATATTGCGCAGCATAACAATACCATAACAAACATTGTGCTTATTTTACGTGGTCCTTTGATCAATGCTTGACATTTAGTCAATATTTTTTTGAATATTTTGATCCATACATACGGACAAATACACCATTTAATTTACAGCAATACTCTAGGTCTGACCAAAATCCATCATTGATCCGAGATTCTTACCGCATTCAGAAAATCCTAGATATATTAAAGAATACCTAGGGCTTATTCATTTAATGTTATTAAATGGCACTTTATTCTGCAAGGGCAGAGAGTATTTTCTTCTAAACTTTACTTTTAACAAGCAATATCTGGGATTCCACCTCATCTAGCACTCTACAAAGTATTTATTTCTCTTGAGGTTACTTGTATAATTGAAGAGCATGACTTCGTAGCTTGAGATTGGTCCATTCCGATTACCACAATCTGGTTTATCCCAAGTGAAGACAATACTTCGCTTCTTGGTGGAAGCGGACTGGATATTAGTTGGAGGACCAGTAGGATCTGTAAAATTAAAGAAGGGAAACTCACTCTCATTTATTTTTCTTATACACAATCTTCCATTTTAACCTCATCTACATGTTCTTACTGTCAGATAATGTACATTTTCATTGAGTTCGAAACCATTTTCATTGTCTTCTCAACCATTCTCTAACCCCTGTAGTATACTTTTTTATGATTCTTCTCTTCTTTCTAAATAGACATTTCAGGCCAGCTTATTTCATGTAACATATTCTCCGATGACATTTTGCAAGGTCTCATTCAAAGTTTATTCGTTCAACTACCTGTGTAGATTACGGTTCTCCTTCTGATCAAATTTGTCAGATAAAGAATTGACCTAACTCTAGCGTCGTGCAAAGTAGATATTGAGATTTTAATTGGTGTAGCAGTACTTTAAGCTTTCTGTCTTTTTCCTACAACTGACTCAGACGGACCGCAATTAGAAAGGGGTTTCGGTTTTTCGGATGGTGACGGTAAAGGATCTGTTCCCAGATATAAATAATATTTGTGATTGATACATACCCGTACACAAACCCTCATACTCATCCCATAAACACACACCCTCACCCTCCCCCACACCTACCCACAGACAGTACTAACATGAATATCCTGTAGTAGCTGAGTGGGAATCCGAATCACCACAACCGCTACTGGTTCTGCCTCCCACGAACACCCTGTACTCAGAGTTGGGACGCAACTCCAGGACATTGAAGGTAAAAGTTGAACCATTGACGGTCCCTGCTGAAGTCATTATACGATCCCTCGAGTTATCTTCACACATATCGCCTTGAAGAACATAGTACTTGATTTCATAGTGCGTAGGCTGGCATGGAGGTGAGGAAGGAGGTTGCCATGATACTGTTAGACCGGTAGCGTCACTGTCTTCCTGATATGGGATAAGCTCTGTAATAACCGGCATTCCAGGAGCTGAAAAGTGTTCAAAAAGGAAGGATAAACACTTCATTCGAGCGAATTCAGGTTCCCAATAATGAATTGATTACACTGAAAGTTTGCTAGATAAGACAAAATAAGATAAGATAAGATTTTATTGACTCTATCGACCCACTTCCTGGGTATGAGAGCACAACATATTTACAACACAATACAGAAAGATATATAAAAACAAAGTAAACTATGATAATAAAATACGTAGACATGATACATACATTTTTATATTTCTAAAACACAATAAACATGAGCTAAAGACAATATACAGTTTAACGTTATAAGTCTAAAATATCACGTGGTTTTGTTTGTCTACCACAACGAGTTACTACACTTTTATTAATAAAAATAGGACCATGCCTTTCAGCATTAGGAACCAAAGAAAAGAATTGTTTTATTACTCTTATGAATTTTTCGAGTTTTCTTAATTGTTTAACGCTAGATCTATTAAATAATTTGTCCATGTGAAATGTGCTAGGGTACTCACAACAAACTGTCTATCTAGATATAACTGCCTTTCTTTCTTGAAAAAAGGGCAAACAAAAATATAGTGAAATCTAAATCTAATCTTTATCTTTAGAATTTGTATTGACTTTAATTACATCTATTTATTTCTTCTGATGTATGTTAGATTAGTATTATTCATGAGCCTTTAACTAGGCTCACAGTAACAGCTATCTACCTATCGTGGAGCAACGTCAAGAGATGGACTGTATTAAAGCAGATTTGAATTGGAATTTGAATCATGCAGTTTCCCATGCTTTCCCTTAGAACCAATTTTTCTTTGATCGCCCACAGTGCCAATGTGTACAACGGAAGAATTGCACAATTTATGTCTTTATAACCAATACACATACGGTAGGCCAATATCTCATTTATCACACCTGATATATTAGTCATTGCCATTTCCATATGCCATTCACTTCTTCTCAGCCGGGTAGTAAGTACTCTTATTCTGAAGCGATATTCTGTGCAAGCATCAAGACCAGGTATTAGTACATTGTTTCTTCGTATGATCGTTGGATACCGGACATATCTACTCCCACCAGTAGGATAGAGATCGTATTCGTAGCCATACAAAGCACCGCGTAGGCTTTCACAAGAGGGTTCCTCCCACACAAAGTGCAAGGAGTGGGCAGCAGAGGTGTACAACACTGACTCGATAGCAGAGGGGTCTGTGAAGAAAATTGATCGTTGCATATAATAGTTAATTAACAACATAGCAAATGTTAGTAGATATAAGAATTTAGAATTTCACGCAAGAGTAACGTAGGCTCTCCGTTATAACATTACAGCAAAAAATAGAAGGTCCTTTGTCTTCCAGGGCCTACAGAGGGTAGACGTTCACCAAGACAATCTAATGTTTCGATACTTGTTTTATCACATGGACTCTCTTGTCATGTCATGCATTTAATACGACATTTAGTGTTCTGTGGCGAATCTCGGGATTATGGGTAAAAAACTGTTAAATTTAAGCTTTCTTTCAATTTTTTAACGATTACAAATCCTTTTAAACGGTTTTGCATTTTCCCTTTGTCTTATATTTTTAAAAAGGTTGATGATAATATGCATTTCGGGACCTCGAGGAACATACGCGATGAGCGAGGCAACCGAGCTTTAGAAACGTTTTCACTTTAAACCTTTGTACAACAAATATTTCTAAAGCAAATGTGTTATGCAAATTAAGAATTTATATTATAATGATATTTATCTTCTTGGTTTGGTTTGGTTTTATTTTCCGTGTAAAAATTCAGTACATACAAGAATACAATTTACAAACAATACAAAACAAGAATTAAAAAACGGCTGGAAAGCTCTATTCAGAGCCATTATTAAAATGGCTCTGTTCTAGAGAAATCTCGCGCCCCCATGAAGGGTATAGTTTTATACAGTATTCTCTCAAGGGTTCAAGATTTATTTTAATGCATATTATCATCAACCTTTTTAAAAATATAAGACAAAGGGAAAATATTTATATCCTTTCTCTTTCTCTTTTGCCTGTTTTGCGCTTCCTTCAAGTGGCACCGGAGCAAGTGACCTCCCTTCTCATAGATACGCCAACGCTAGTATTAGCCTTATTGTTTACATACCTCCATCTCGTGTGTTTCCACTAACATTCTTAGGTAGGCTCTCTGCTCCCCTTATCACAGCTATGATGGAGATGTTATAAGTTGCATAATATTCCAAGTCTGAAAGGTCTTCGAAGACATATGTGGTACTTGATGTGACGTTGAGTTCGTAGACTTTAGCATCTATTACAAGAACATCTTGACATGCCTTACGTGAGATGAGTTGATATGATAATCTGTAGTAATCCACATTGCATTGAGACGGAACACGCCAGTAAACTGTCACACCGGGTTGATCCCCACTTGCATAAGCGGATGCACTTGTGACTTTATTCAACACAAAAAGGGGAAAATGTACATTTTTAATCTTACGAAATATCGTTCATCTCAGGAGGGCGGTTTTTGTATTCTAGAAGGGTAATATTACACCGACCATTAGTCATAAGACAGAGAACCGTTTATCAGTCGGGCATCTCCCCCCCTTTAACATTTTCGTGGACTTCCGAGCTTAATTCTCTCTGTAGCCAAAGATGAAGCTAAATATAATTATTTTTTACATGAGTAAAGATTGAACATATTGTAATCTTGTTCCGTTATAAAGTGAAAGATTGTAATAACCTCTATACAACATTTAGGAGATCGATGATTGCAGTGAGCATAGGAGTTGGAAGCCTGTATATAGCTGGGTTATGTATTCGAGCGCCGTAAGCGTCATATTGCGGTGGATAAAGCGTGATACAAGAAACAGATTTGATCTGTTTCTATTTTGTTATCCTTTTTTTTACCTGGACCATTTCCCCCTCTTATGATAGCTGTTTTTATCAACACAAGGTCCATATCTGAACCATATTGAATTATCATAATCATTAAAACAATACTAATGCATCACCTGTCTATATATTGAATAAAAAGAGGCT
>BEXV01000719.1:96787-109796 GCA_003118195.1 Hemicentrotus pulcherrimus
AAAAAAAAAAAAAAAGAATTGAAGGTCGTTAAACGTACGAATGATGATAGCATTTAGACTATATTTGACTACCATGTTCTCCTGAAAGTTCAAATGATGATTGAACTAACATGTAATCCTGAAAATTACTTTTTTTCTTAAAAGTTACAAAATGATTCAATGATATAGAATTCACTTTAATCGTAGTGATATAGTCTTTCTGGTAAATCAATTTTCTATCATCTGTCAAAGATACAGAAAGGAGCAGAGAACAAACTAACTTTTCAAAATGAATAAGCAAATATACGGTATTGTAAATGTATTTTCGGGCCGAGCGTTATCATTCTACAACTTAACGTAATAGATTAATAAATAAATAATAAAAAATATTCTTACGTATCAAAGACGTGCTCACTAACAATATTTCTGAAGAGATCCCCAACTCGTCTTTGTTTCTAAATGCTGCGTTGATGTTATATGTAGTACAATGTTCAAGCTGTCCAATGATAGCAGTACCCACCATAGTATTTAGTGACAAGGTTCGAGGAAAGTCATTTTGTCCATCGATGCGAACATTGATTTCTAATCTAGAAAGGGCACTGCATCCCCATGATTCCTCTGTTATTACCTGTTATTAATATAAACATGAACGATTTGGAAGAGTGCGCCTTTTTTAACGAATTGGCAAAATGTTAGATTACCACATTTACCGTCAAACCTTAGATTTCCAATATACTCAGGACAAATCTTCATTGATGATCTCTTATTTTTTATTAATAGGGACTTTTCGTTTTACACGACAAGGACGTGGACCGCCGCGTGTGACATCCTTTTAAGGTAATGCGACGTTCTTTTAAGGCACTACCGGGCACGGCCTAGTGCCTTAACACGATGGCACACGCGGCAGTCCACGCTCTCAACGTGTAAAACGAAAGGTCCCTAATATCAGGAGTAAATATACGAAGTGTTTTGTCCAAACTTATTAGAAATCAAAAAAAGTTATACTTCGAGTACACTTCTAGTAATTTGAATCTCTATATATTGTAAATTGCAGCGTTTGCGTTCGCTTATACGCGCTTATACATACATTGTACAACTTTTCTCTTCATTTTCAAACTAAGTAAGTTTTAAGTATTTATGTAAGAGTAATATAGGTTAAACTGGAATGCGTTCATGGTTACTTAGCTAGAAGTAATTATGTGCGAATTTAAGCTCACCTTCCAATCCAAAGTGATGAATGCTGGACCTTTATTTCTCACAGACAACACAGGCGCCTCAGAAGGGACTGGAATATTATTGAAACGAAAACGAAGACATAAGTATTATGTTTGTAATTCAGTTGCTAGTCAATATGATAGATTGATTGATTTTTATTCGCCAAGCTTCCAACATACAACAACACGCAAGAATAACATATCAAAATTAAGTCAGCTTGAACAGGATAAACCATGGTAGCTCGAGAGCTTATTTCTATTGCGTCCCCACACATAAAGCTTATATTTACGTCATTTACAATATTTATTGTGCTGTCTAGATAATTCTTTTTCCTTTTTGGGGTGAATTCACTACATTCAGTCCATATTTCCCAGCTCAATATTTGAGAGTGAGAAACTCATCAATTGAGAACCTTTAACAAAAATCATATGAATGGATTAAGGTCTTTGGAACCTCCTTTAAGGTCCGAATGGTTAAAAGATAAAAGGGATTAAATATCCCAAAAAGTGTTCTGTTACTTTCATCATATTTATCATTCCTTATGATGTTGCCGCTTCATTTCCATTTATTTATTTCTCTTCAGCTTAATTGCCGATACTATTGTCAAATAACAATATGCAAATTGTCGCTCGAATGTCAATCGTTATTTGGCAGGTGCATAAAGCGCATTCATATTGCGGATGTAGTATCGAAAATAATATGGCTAGTGATATTCGTTCGTCTCGCAGCTGAATATATTTTGTATAAAAGCTGCGCTATATAAATGTATATTATTATTATTATTATTATTATTAATGTGGTCAATAAGGAATCTTTAAGTTCACGTCGTTTCGTGTGCATCTGCTACACTTCGTCAGATGATATTAACTACTGTAAGCAATGGTCTTTTATACTCTACGGGAGGACCCTATATGGTTACAAAGGGTCTCTGTTATCCAATATGATAATAAATGCAAACAAAATTATTTAGTAGTTCAGGATTTATTTTTTGTATATTTGGAATCCGCTTGGTTGAATGCTTTTAAAAATGATTTTTACACAATTGATGACATTAGATACATTCCTTTCATTTAATGTGCTATACCTACCCACAATTTCAATTTCATAATTGCCCGTAATTTCAATCTTATGCTAGAAGGCGTTATCAAGGTCATGATTGAAAAATGCGAGTGACATCAACGAGTGAATTCCATCCCTACTGCGGCCGTCAAAAGGATGTTGATGAGCCACCCTTTATTAGTTGTCATGATTAAAATCTACTAACCAGTACACTTTGTCCTAGCTCTTTCTACTGGGCTGAATGTCCCCTCTCCCGATGGCCCCTCTCTTGAAGCAGTCACTCTGAATTCATACTCTGTGTCCCGTGTCAAATTAGTGATGGTGAAAGCAGTATCCCTGATGATATCTCTTGAAGCCCTAGCTATGTCATCCTGTCCGTGTGTGCTGTAGTAGACTTGATATCCAATCACTGGCCCATCACCATGATCATAAGTCTCATTCCAAGGTGTCCATCATATGGTGATCGAGTGAGAAGTCATGTTTTGGACGAATATGTTAGCTTCAACAAAGCTTGGAGTTTCTGAAACGAAAATTGAATTTAAAAAAAGGTTCTATGAAGTCATCATATGTTTTGACTTTGTATGTAGAAGAAAAAATGTAATGGTTGTTACAGGGAATTGTTATGGCTCACATAAGTTTTATCTCAATCCTCTATGACACACCTCGCACCAACATCTGGAAATAATCTTCAACAAATGAACAAAAAAAAAAAAAACGACAAAAGAGAAAACGAAACAGAAAATCATATGAAGGTCTTATTCAAGTCATCCAATGTTTTTGATAAAAGAAAAATGTCCACAGGGGCGAATACGAATGAATAAAGATTCTGGCATTTTGTTTGTACATTGTATATCAACACGTAAAGTGTATCTTACTCTGAGAGTATTTCAGAAAGGTAGCACAAGGACTTTTCGTGTTCCTAATACGTACCTCAACATTCAGGCCTTTCATAACAACACATGGAAATCCTTTTATAGACAGAAAAGGCAATATAAACAAGTTACAAGTTGTCATACTACTAACAGTGATTGTTTTACAAAGGACGCTTATAGCTATTTTCAATTAATCGTAGCACAACAAAATGTTATTGAGGTTCAGAATTACTTACCATAAACAGAGACAGCCAGATCCTTCGAGACACTTTCTCCGTCCAGTCTGCGCAAAAGACAAGTGAAATTCTGAGGTGCCTCACCGAGACTCACCATAACCCGGTACGAGGATGTCCTGGTTGATTCAGTGACATTGGTCCCCAGAAGGACAATCCCCTCATCTCCACCAGCTGCATCGGTGACACTGGTGTGTTCAGAGGTCGGTGGAGGTGATCCTGTCACGATACAAACCAATGTTGTAGGTTCGCCATTGTTAACCTAGGTGTAGTAGAAGCTCGCTATGGCGTAAGAAGAAACAGGCTGAGGAGGAGTGGAAGGGGTGGCAGGAGTGGTAGCACTAGCAGTAGCTTCAGTTATATCGGAAGTGGTTTCAATGGTGGGGATGATTGAAGAAGTGGTACCAGAACCTACCGATATTGAACCGGGAATCGCTGAATATGTAGATGAGGAGAAGAGGAAACATTTCATAAATATCTGGTTTTACGCCCTACGCATGCACGCACGCACGTACTCTTTATCCACATGTTTAGATAACATAATAATAGAAATCTGGGTATTGTGATATAATAATTGCCAGTAGCAGTTTTGCAGGACAGTTATGTGTTTAGTCTATATAAATGTCCCCTTGTAAACGTATTAATCTCTTTCTATCACAGCAGAAATGGTAATGCCTCTCATATTTTTTTTTTTTTTTACATAACTCGTTAAGATATTAAGCGGTAAACTGCAGTAGTTTTGTTGTTGTTATGATGACATAAAGTCCCGGCATAAAGTTTAATAAACTTCACTTCTCTGTATCTTTAACGCATAAGCTCAAAATGACCACAGGGCCTCTGTTATTCTTATCCTTTTCTCCGTGTGCGTCTCTGAATTAAAGTTCTAAATAGATGGCGCAGTACAACTGCCTATTATTTTTTACTATTATAATTATTATCAGAAGCAGTAGTAGAGGTTTTTTGTTTAATTATTATTATTATTATTATTATTGTGTTGCCCACCATTGAGATTCGTTTACACATTTAATAAAATAAGCCTCTGATGTTTTCTGCTTTATATCTTAACACGTCTCTATTCTTATGTTGAACTAAAAACTCATATGAGCTACATGTATCATCCTCAACGTCCTGAATGGGGGAACTTCGAACTGTAAAAAGAAAGGGAAACGATAATAAACAAGGGAATTATCAGGTATTTTAGAAAAATACTCTCGTCCTAACGTTTATCCAACAAAACTTGCGTACACACAGCAGTGTTCAAATTTAACACTATGGAAAAAACTGCCGCGTGTGACATTGTGTGAAGGCACTGGGCCGTGCGCGGCAGCGCCTTATTAAAAGGAGGTCACATTACCTTAAAAGGATGTCACACGTGGCGATCCAGGTTTTCGTCGTGTAAATCTAAAAGTCCCGAGTGTAAGTTACAAACTGATTCAGCCGAGGACGAAGGTTCTAAACTGAGTAACGTCTTTCGGATGTTGACGTTTAAAGTTCAGTCCCCAGACGTAAACACTCACATTTGATTGATACACGTCTGTAAAAACCCAATAGACACACGTACTTGAGAATATCATTGAAGTACTTGCAGCTCGTCTAACAATATTGATGTGCGGAAATCCTAATCTTGAAACTACATATTCGGATCTCAAGGGTTTATATCCTACAATTAAATATCAAGACACTAGAGCAGACTATAAGTTCGTATAAACAAAATAATTCAACTCTTTAACACCATTTCTATCTATATTTTTATCATCAAGAACGCTTCGATTGCATTTGCATTAACAAACATAATTTATTCACCAGACAATCAGATGTATATCAAATGAATCTTCATAATAAAACATAAGTGTATGTGTGTGTATTTTGGGTTTTTACAGACGTGTATCAATCAGATATGATTATTTACGTCCGGGGACCGAATTTTAACGTCACCCATCCGAAAGACGTGACTCAGTTTCGAACCTGTGTCCTCGGCTGAATCAGTCTGTAACTTCCACTGTTAGCTAGATTACAGGCGCACGCCACAACGCCTAGTTAAAGTAAAACATAAGGGGAACTGCTACTGATGATTATGTGACCTTTGGTCTACCTATGTTCTGTTTGATTGGAGAAGCATTTTGTTGTTCAACTCAGCATTAGAGACAAAAACAGGGAATAAGTGTCAAATGATAACTAACTGCAAATCTACGACTCAGCTGAAACTAGTAACATTTTTAATAAAAAAAAAACGTTTTGACAAGCGCAAGAAACAATAAAGGTCGGAATGGATTTTGGCCCTTCAATCGCGATGTGTTTATTCTGTGATGTTATAGTATATAAACAAAACTATAAAAAAAAAAANAATCTTATTATGAAAATTGACTGTTTGAAAAATAAATCACCTTGACAGTTGACACCAGTCCAGCCTTCTTGACACGCATTTCCATCAATGCATTCTCCTGTATCCTTGGTACAGATGTTACTTGGAGAGCAGTGGCAATCTTGCAAACAATTGGCTCCATACGTTCCTGGGTTACATTCTTTAAAAAATCATGGGGATTGATAAAGTACTAGAAGATAAGAAACAGCATTATGAAGTAGGCCTAATGTGCTTTTTAAACATCAATATTTCACATTGAGGGTTCTAGGTCACCTACCCACTGCACATCCACCCCCGGATAACCATCTCCGTTTAACTACCTCCTAGGACATCTACCCCCTATGGCAACTACCCCCTGGTAAAACTACCCCCGGACAACTACCCCCGGACATCCACCCCTAGACCAACTACCCCCGGGCAACTAAGATAACTACTCCCTACGACAACCATCCTCTAGGACAACTACCCTTGGACAACTATCCTAGGTTGGTTATCCGGGGGCAGTTATTCAGGGAGTAATTGTCCTAACGGGTAGTTCTTAGGGGGTAGTTGTCCGGGGTAGTTTTCCCGGCGGTGGTCGTCCTAGAGGGTGGTTTCCCTAGAGGGTTGCTGTTCTAGGGCGTAGTTAACTGGAGTGGTTATCCGGGGCTGGATTTCCAGGGCGTAGGTGTCCGGATACGCACGTCGAGGGGCAGGCCGAAGAACCCAAGGTACATCGATATAAGTATAGCCTTTATATTAAATTTCGAGAATGAATCGAGCAAAGCTTTAATAACTTTGTCAATGAGGTATCAGGGTGCGTTTCGAATGCTTGGTAGATTTGGTTTCACTAATTCTTTTCTTTTCTTTTTTCTTTTTTTTTTGTCAATTAACTCCCGCTCACCAATACATTAGAACGTCTTTAATACTTTTTAGATATATCTTGCTAATGATAAATACTTTTTAGATATATCTTTCTAATGATAAATATATTTAGCTCGATAACATTTATTTATTCTTAACGTGGTTTGTAAAGCAAAGGAATTGTGTATGCATGTTGTCAGTAATGCATCATTTTGCCCTAACATGATTCGGCTAGGATATCGCTTTATGCGTTGGACAAATTTGTGTAGCTTCTAGCTATAAAGTGGGATAAGGAAGCATCATCCTTCATAATGTTGAATATTGTCAATTCAGTTTCCCTCTCTTCTTATCGAGCATAATTTTCAAGGGCTGCGTGCATGATCATTAATACTTAAATATTTGTATACGGACAAGAGTCCATGGCTATCCAGTTCTTCCTCATAATTATGTAGAAAACATGTACAAAAATGTTGACTTTTTTCTCGCTTATTTAACTGTGTGCGTCTTTACGAAAGACGGATAAAAAAAATTAATGTCCCTGGAAAGAAAATATAATCATATTTGTTTCTTTACGTGATGACAGAATAATGAAATTTAAAACACCTTCACTTTCGACCCAAGTACCACTTGTTAAAAGATAATAAAACTGAGGTTCGAGTGGCAGAGTATACCACATTATTGAATCTCTTTTATCCAAAGAGGAATCTAGTCCAACCATGTTCCTTGACACGCACGAATAAAATTACTCTTGAATTAATCTATTCAGGATATATCTAGGCTTATGTTAGTTCAGGTTTCAAAAAATTAGAGGCAGAACATATTAAATCATGGAAAATGTCGTAATCAAGGTCCCTCTAAACGCCTTAGTATGTACTTGACAAGAAGACTAATTGTCCTTTGAAAAACATTTCTATGTAGACAAGTGCTCTCTTTCAGACTTCAGAATCGAATGGTTTAACCTTTTAATTACTGCAAATATAAATATACTTTCTTATTCACTCATATCTTTCGTATTTATTTTTTGCTCGCGATAATAATCTCTTTTCTCGTTACCTTCACTTACGACAGAGAATTTCTAATATTTCAAGCATTGGAGTGTAGAAACCTCTTCCAAGAAAGATAACATTATTTGCCGGAATAGACAAGTGAAGAACTGTTGTAGTTTACATGTACATGTACATTTGTGAGTAATCCGTATTTACACACGTATGTTGTATCAAATTTTCCTTTAAGATTATGTATTTTGGAGGTCTCTTACAGTATACATATTCGCTCAGGGATGATTCTATAATTTGATTTACATGATTATAGGTACCTGTTGTACAGTTGATTCCCATGAATCCTGCTGCACAGGTGCATCCAAAGGGGTCTGGTAGGCAGAAGAGTTTACCTCGACATCCTGGACTGTGATAATCTCCTGAGGAATCACAAGAAAAGCTCCCATCCTGCCCAAACCGGTTGCTGCCCATGACTTAGGATAAAGAGATAATGATACAAATGCTTTCATCAAACAGTTTCTAGTATTATTTTATCGACATTGAGTTGATTTGATTCTGATTCGAGTGATAGCTTTATTGAAAAGAGTTTTAGGTATTGAACAAAATGAACGAACTTGCAGATGAAACAATGCTGTTTTGTTAACCAAGGGTTTCATCGATTGAATCTGATTAATGAAAGATGATGTTGTTATGTTCATCACTATAGATTAGAAAAGTATTACAGATTGAACCTTATTTCATGCATGTATTTTACATGAAATCATTGTTTTCATTCACATCAAACAAATATTGAGCTGAATCCAAGACAAAGAAATAGTTTGGCATGTATACAAATAAAATGTGTTAACTAAAAAATTACATAACTCGAAATTTCGTTTCGGAAGCTTGGTGTCGAGGCATATGGGTAGTCAGGGTGTGTGTGTGGGGGGGGGGGGGGGGATAAATTCATCCACTTTGAAAAAAGGGTCATTCATGGAACTTATACTCTTTATGATTGTGTTTGTGTGAACACGCGTGTGTGTGTGTGTGTGTGGGTGTGTGTGTGTGTGTGTGGGTGTGTGTGTGTGTGTGTGTTTATAAGTATGCGACTCTTTGTTTTGTTGTCTCCGTCTGTCCCCCCCCCCCTCCCCTCGCCCCCAAATTGTTCAACAAGTATGTCTATGCCCGTGTCTCAAAGTGCAGAGGACCCATACAAGTGTAAAACATACCGTGTTCACATGTTGTCCCGTTGAAACCAGGAGGACATACACACTCTCCTGAGTCTGCATCGCACTTGCCTCCGTTGAGACACTCAGTACAGGTATGTTCACATTCAGATCCCCAACGATAAGCTGGGCATCCTGTTTGAAGTTAACAGTTTTCGTATTTCAAAGTGGATAAAAATCCAGTATCTAAGCAATATCAGAAATAGATAACCGATATGCCAATAAGCATCGACACGCCTGCATTCTAACTTTCAATCTTTAAATCCCCCCTAACACATATATAACAATTGTCAATATCAAATTTTCAATATGCTGAAATTATTGCTTTTTACAAAAATGCCATGTTAGTATGGGAACAGCCGTGAAAATATGCTGAAATCCACAAAACATAAATACATTTTTAGGACATTTCGGATGAATTTCACTGATATTTCGCTGACAGCAATAATATAGAATTATAATTACTTGTGTTGCAATAAAAGTTGCTTCGAAATGAGAGAATATTCAAGATAAATGTACGGCTAGGTAAGCTATTAACTTACTGATGACATGAAGAAGGAATATTGCATTTTCTGCATCCCATCGTTTTCCAGCAAAACACTTATATACCCCAGTTTGGTTTAGTTGCACGTTCTCCAAAGTAAGACTCTGCTTTCCATTATTCTCAGATATCTTTTCACCATTAAACCGCCACCGAAGGGCACTTTCCGTCATGTTGGTGACAACTGCGATTGTAACAGTTTCTCCGAGATGGACAGTAAAAGTTGTCCATTCAGGCAAGACTGTCGCTGTAAAGTAAATGGGAGCATAATAGGAGTAATATACCAGAGGGGAAAAATGAATTGTAGAAGCAGCTTTAAGTGAAATTTCTTTAAAATAAAGTGATTTATTGTATAGGCTACTCCTAAAGTCGCTTATCGACTGTATGGTCTGTATAGGGTTTTAAGCATATGGAAGGGATGTCTTTTTTCCCGATCATCAGCCAATAGACATTTGTGTTTAGTAATGAAAGTATAGAAATCATCAAATGTGAAAGTCAAAACGGAGTATCCATTTGGATGTATGAATAGGCTTATATGTACATATTTTGACGACTTTTTGAGACAATCATTGTATTAAAGATATCGTGGTCTAGCAATAAAGTCGCTGAATTACATGGTAGGGATCCAAATACCTGTCACGGCAATACTTTCATTTGGCAAGACATTTCTCTACAATTGCCATTCACCCAACAATGAAATATATAGGTACCCGGTTGGAATAAATCCTTCAATGCTTGGAGGCCTTATCATGGTCGTCCGGCAGATCTGGGGGAGAAATATTGAAGGCCCTCGTGAAGAACAATATTAAAATTGACGAGGCTACCCGAAGACAGGGAAGACCATATCATTATATTACATCAGGTCAGGGAATGAGGGAAAAATGATCAGGAAATGTAATTTTGATCATGTTTTTTAGTGATTCTAAATGTTTTATATCCGATGATTTTTGTCTTCTTTGGTGTCTTCGTACAGTATTAAGTAGATCTGTTTCTTTACAAATTCAATACATAGGACAGTGTTTATTCATGAAGTGGCTATTACCCTAATTTCGTTTCTAAAGTTTTAAGATCATTTTAATATTTTTTGTCACTCTTGGATAATGTGTTTTCCTTTTAAATAAACTGGAGCTTTTGCATGAATCTCCTAAATTAAATTAGGCAACGTCCAGAGGTCAGTAATCTGGCCTAAGAGTTTTAATTTTTCCCGAAAAATGGTGGCTCCCAGTTGACTGAAGATTAATGCGTGTACGTTCCTTCAGTATACAAGAAACTGAAGTAACGTACACGCATTAATCTTCAGTCACAGCATAGAGACCGATAAAAGACCGACTACAGACCCAGTAAACAAGTTATATTACCTCAAGAGGCCCCAGACTGTTCAGATTGGCGGTGTGACCGACGTATTAAAAACTCTCGATTTTACGAATATTCATACTCACCATTGTGCATTAAGACAACAATTGAAGTATCACGTGTCATTCCATCATATTCGAAAGTTGCATTGAATGCTCCTATTGCCTTGGTTTTATCAGACTGTTGGAAGACTAGCTTTCTTATACGATGATCTTCATTTACTGTGTTGCTATAGTTTGGGAGACTTTCACTATCGCCGGTACGGATAATTCGGTCAAACGTTATACTGTCTCTGATGCTTGCATCTTTTTGTCCTAGGAAGGCGCCGATATATTGATCACGTGTGCTGGGAGGATCCAGGAGGGGGTGATTAGTCACTAATGTCAGGTCTACGATGTATCCTAGAAAAACAAAACAATAGTCAATAATAGATTTAATAGCATGCAGATCTCAGCGGACTACGTAGACCAAATTGTAGGCTTCCGGTCCTTAATAAGGAGTCATCTTCAACAGCATTCGCAATTGGTCCTAAGCTAAATAGGAAGTTGAATATTAGCTAGTCTGAATCTTTTAGTGAATTGCTCACAGAAAGATTCTATGCACCACAATGGACATAATTAGAGCTTAGTACATGAATATTCAAGACAACCCCCCCAAAAAAAAACAAAACAAAACAAAACAAAACAACAACAACAACAACAACATGAAAACAAAAAAGCTTGTTAAACACTGCTTCGACATGGGGTTCTTAATTAACGTGTAAGAAGACAAGAAATGTTCTGGAGTTACAGAGACTTACTCATGTACATATCAATCGCCATGTATTTAGAGGGGGCGGAACATTTTCAAAAATACTCCTAGATTATTTTTCATATCGTAGTTTTAGTTTTACCTATTCACATCCAGCTTAAAATTACTATGTTCGTTTTGAAGCCAACATCAAATTCTGTAGAACTTAGCAGGAATTATGAATATGTCAAGTATGTCTTGTCTGTGAAATTTAAACGTTAGCAGTGTCCTAATATTCAAATTATGCAAGGAATTATGAAATTTTCTCATGTATGTTTTATTGTTCTTTTTCTAAAAAAGATTATACTTAGTTCAGAAGGATGTGCATTCATGCTTGAAAGTAGTCCTTCCGGATGCGCGCTATGTCAGGCAAGGTCTGTGCACTTACGTTAAGGACAAAGTAGTCCCTTGATTATTTATCTATAAATTGTTTGTAGGAAAATTTTCAAAAATACTCCTAGATTATTTATAAAAATAAAACATACATGAGAAAATATCATAATTTCATTATGGTACAGTTAACTTTACCTACAAACAATTTATAGATAAATAATCGAGGGACTACTTTGTCCTCAACGTAAGTACACAGACCCACATGACCACTTAAGTAATGAGGCTTGGGGTCTGACACGTAAGATAAATAGGGCTTAATACGAGTCGAAAACGGTGCAAATAATCGTCTTCTTTCTATAATAATTAAATCGAACGTCTAAGCTTTTCGCGCTTCGCGGGAAGGGTGAAACTGAATTCAGGCAAGGATTAAGAGTCGAGAACAGTACACCCAATCGTCTGCTTTCTTTAATAATTTAAGGAAACGTCAATGGTTCCGCGCTTTTCGCGAGAGGGGGAAACTGAATTCAGATAAACAGGGCTTATCAAGTGTCGAAACGGTACATCGAATCGTCTCCTTTCTCTTATAATAAAAGGAAACGTCAAAGCTTCCGCGCTTCGCGCAAAAGGGGGAAACTGAATTCAGACAAGGATTAAGAGTCGTAAACGGTGCGACGAATCGTCTTCTTTCTATAATACTTAAATCAAACGTCTAAGCCTTTCGCGCTTCGCGCTGGAAGGGGGAAACTGAATTCAGATAAATAGGGCTTATTAAGAGTCGAAAACGGTACATTGAATCGTCTGCTTTCTCTTATAATAAAAGGAAACGTCAAAATTTCCGCGCTTTGCGCAAGAAGGGGAAACTGAATTCAGACAAGGATTAAGAGTCGTAAACGGTGCGACGAATCGTCTTCTTTCTATAATACTTAAATCAAACTTCGAGGCTTCCGCGCTTCGCGCGAGAGAGGGAACCTGAATTCAGATAAATAGGGCTTATTAAGAGTCGAAAACGGTACATCGAATCGTCTGCTTTCTCTAATAATTTAAGGACACGTCAGAGCTTCCGCGCTTCGCGCGAGAAGGGGAAACTGAATTCAGATAAAAAGGGCTTATTAAGAGTCGAAAACGGTACATCAAATCGTCTGCTTTCTCTAATAATTTAAGGATACGTCAGAGCTTCCGCGCTTCGCGCGAGAGGGGGAAACTGAATTCAGACAAGGATTAAGAGTC
>BEXV01000719.1:139430-159164 GCA_003118195.1 Hemicentrotus pulcherrimus
CTCTTTATTTCTCTCTCTCTCTCACCTTATACTTTCTTGTTATCTTTCTTTACTGTGAATATAAGTCACAAGTCATAAAAGTGCAGCATATACTCATCATTTCTAAGTGCTTCATTCAAATAGGCATTTATTTTTTCATTTAACAATTTAACATTTGGAAAGCAATACAAAACGATACAACAAAAGGAGATTAAGTGTTGATAACTATAAGAGGCATTTCAGAAACTGTTTTGCCCAGCATAAAATTAAATGCTGACTTAACCATTGCATGTATATTCATGTACAGATACAATTTGATATACCACCTGTCAAAAATCTAGGCCTGATTGGTCAGAATTGCAGGCATGACAAATCACTACTAACTGCTGTGCAGTATAGCATAACATATTGACTAGGCATAGTTCCAATGGCATGCACAATGCAAGGATCCAATGATGCTCATGAAGATAAAAATGGATGCATGCAGTATAACACCCTGTTTAGATCTATGAAAAACGTAAGGCAACCTTCGGAAGTTACCTTGTGTCGTCCTTTGTCCACTGTAGATCTAAATGATCGCGGCACAAAGAACAAAGCACGAACACAAGGTAAATGCGAGGTCAAATTCACCCTAGGTACTCTAGCATGGCACGACTTAACCTCCAAACAGACAATTTTTTTCTCAAATTATAATTGTAATTCTGTCAGTACATTGTAACTCAACCATATCAAAAAATTATCAAAAAATGCAAACATAGAAAAGGGACTGACATGGAAAAATTTCCATTTTATCAAAAGAGCTTTTTTGAAATATATTCCCTTCATGAATTATTTAAGTTGTTTTAACCAGTGAACCTGACTGGAAATGGTTATACAACTCTACTCAGCCTCTGAGTATACAGAATTAACAAATCTACATGACTTGTATAGAGAAGGTAAGATAATAACTACTACATAAATAATCGTAGTAAGATTGTTCCAGTGATAGATATAAAGTACAGGTTCATGTACTTCATAGAAGAGAGTATTGGTCTGGTTTGGTTTTACTGATGGTTTATTTTACCCGATTGCTAAAAAGGCATGTGTATGCTTGTAACTACAGGAACTAGTAGACCAACATCTTCAAGTGCCCACCGATGGACTTGGTGATGAGAAGTAATGCCTTACCACAGGGCACCTGCTCATCGACTTGGTGTCAAACCCAGGACCTCCCATTTGCGAGACGCTGCTCTATCACACAGCTTTTGTGCTGCCAACCCTTTGCATGCAGTCTTAAGTCAATATTCTGTGAAGTGAAGGGCTACAATACAATGTAGTTTTTCCGAGAAAATAGATCAACCTATGTGAAAAGTTGCTTTGGAATACCGAAGGTCACTTTTGTAAGGTACTCTACATTTACAGGAAGGTAACGGGTATAAATGATGGTGTTCACCAGAACCTGGTAAGACAACAATTATTTCCACAAACATCATCATTAATCTAGAGTTTGAGCATTAAGCACCATTCTTTGGTCAGCATTCATTTGGTCACAAACTGTACCCCATTTACTTTCATTAATGTCTTAATGTTGCGAGTTGTACAAGTATGTACTGCAGATAAGGGTACAGAATGTATGTGGTTTTCCTCAATGTCTCCTATATTGTGAATCTCACTTAACCATGTGTCGTATATTGAGGGTCCAGGGTGTGAGAAATTCCTTAATGTTGATTGCAATGTGAGCCTGAGTTATATGTATAATCAACTGAGTCCACTATCTCAGTTCAGGGTTTCCTCAATGTCTCCTATCGATGTGAAACTCAGTTGTATTATGCTATCAATATTGACTCCAGTTAGTAGACTCCATCTATAACGGCCACGATGTTAACCCCAACTGTACGTGTTTCATGAATTTAGACTTCAATATGAGGATTTCCGGGAAGATAACTCCGATGTCAACCTCAATTATCAGGCAACATTAATTCTGAGTCCAGAAACCTTAGTGTGGATTTCCTTGATTTCTCCTACGATGTGAGTCTGGTCTCCAGTGACTGTTTCCAGGCCTGTCATCATTATTGTACCTATTTCCGGATCGTCCATATTGCTGGCCACCACCAGCCCCACCAGCTTCATCATCATAACAGTCATCATCATCATCATCATTACCGCCATGCCGGTCATTGCCCATAACGCTTCGTACAAATCCCTGATCATCATCATCGTATGTATCTCTGGACTGCATGACAAGGATGTCGACGATGGCCTTCATGACTCTGCCTTCATGGCCTGCCGGACTCCAGTTGGTGGGTCCTGGGTCGGTGATCTTCTGTTCCATGACTCTGTCTAGCTCCTCACGTAACTTCTACAAAACACAGAAAAGACAAGGAACAGACAGAGGATACTCAAGGCCTCTACACAGTTCATTTCACAGATTTTGCATCATCACAGTTTATGTTTTTTTTACAATGATTTTCAAAAATTGAACACAAAAAAATCTTGAAAAGAATACTGCAAAACCCATGATGGTAAAATGCATCTTCACAAATTAATTTTAAACCCCTATCCATAAAAACACAACATTAAAAAACCCTGGTTCAACATAGTCCACCATTTAAGAGATAACCCAATGTCAACCTCTTTACTCCATACCAGTTAATGTCACATAATTCAGAACCAAAGTAGATTAAACAAGATTATACTTTTGAAATAATGTAATTTTGTTTTGTCATTAGCTACAGAATATTAGCAGGACGAAGAGGCTGACACTTCATATCACAGGGCTATTTCTATCCACTGAAGCAGGCTTAAAGCCTGGACTAAACATGATCATTCACATGCAGATTACTGTCCCTATCCAGAGAATGAAATATGTCATAGCTCAAAAAAATTCATAGCCATAGACACACTAGTGTATTGAGTGATTTTCTATGATAGCAACTGGAGATTGAAATTATGTGATTCTTCTCCTGTCAATTTCAGCTAATCAAGTCTTGATTATAATTACTATAGTTTAGCATATTGTTTGATGGTTTGTTTATAGGTTGCTATTTTGGTTGCAATTTCTTTTTAAAAAAGCTTTCCTATCTGAACTATATTTGAATGGTGAAATATGGCCATTCCTGTAGCAGGAATCTTTAGATAATTGTATTTCATCTGTATATCTGAAGCGCATAGAGATGCTACTGCAGTGCTATGCACTAAAAAAGCAATGTATTATTATCATTATTATCATTATGTCTATGATTATCATTATTATTGTTATTATTATTAACTGTACACCTTAAAGGTAAAGACCAGTTATGGTCATGCGATTGCATTGTGAAAGAAACGTTGTGGAATCGATCAGTAAAGGTTGATCATCTAGCATCTAGCATCTGCAAGGTTCTGGAATCATCAAAATGATAAGAAATTTGGCCCATTCTTCGTAAAGTTACAAGCGCTATACACAGAAAGATGTATATGGGACTACCCTATATCTCTCACAGACCATGAGAGAAACAAATTTACCAAATATATGAATTAGTAGGCGGTTTCCCGGCAAAATTTTTATCATCATGTATTAGTCAAAACATATTCTTTCACATGATTGGTAATGAGAGCTTCCATTTCATTTTTTGAAATTGGGGCGTTTCCAATACTGGTCTTTACCTTTAAGTGTGTAAATAGTTATGTTTAATATAGAACTGTTGCTGCTGTGACTTACAATGACAAGATGTGCTGTCTCCTGAGAGCAGTGAAACTTGATGTGGTCATCAACGAAGACCGTTTCATGGCCCTGGTCATCGTCCCAGGAGATCTTACCTCCGCAGAAGATCAAGGGATAAGGCTCAACCATGGTAGTGTCATGGAGAAAGACCTGTGTAGAAAATTGGCAACAGGACAGGATTTTTAGAATCAAGTGGTACATATCTATACAGACCAATTAGAGGAATAGAAACTCCTACTCATTTAGAATTTTAAGCAAGAACAAGAATGTTCTGCTCTGCAAAAAGAAAGCTATTTACTAAAGAAATCATTGATCATGTGGCTTCAAATACATTCAACAAGACCAATTTCAATGTGAATTCTATGCATCACTGCAGCAAGTGCATCCAAAAGTATGTTAATGGTAATATTTAGTGCTGGTTATTGTCTTGAACTCTATCAAAATGTATTCATCTCTGCCCCTCTAGACCAAATGCAGGGCTTAAATTAATCCAAGGCCACCAAGGCCATGGCGGTGGATACCCCTTTGATTGGCTTCAATGCCCCCCTCATTGGCCTTGGAGATTTTTTGCCCTTTCCAATTCTTCCTATTTGTGCTGTAATATAGTAATGTGCCCTACATAAAAGTGGCCTTGCCCTAAAAATATTGAAATTTTAAGACCTGCAAATGCAATATTAATTTTCATCAAGCAATTTTGAAAGTTCATTTATGTCAAGTAATTAAAAATTAGATCTGATTTTGACCCATTTGACTTTACCCATACTGTTCATCGCATTTAACTCATATTGGATGTCTTTATATAATGCTTACCTAAGTTCACTCTTATCAAATGATATAATAAACATTACAGTGATCCCTACAAGATTGACTGGGCAAACTTACACTCGTTGACTTTAGTTTGAGATGGTAGAGCAACCATTTACTGCTGAAGGTTGTTTCCTGTGCATTGACAGACTTCAGGTGAATTTGAACTCGACCATCCTCCGGGGTGCTCAGCCTTGGAGGTCTGAAAGGAGATAAATAATAATAATAAATAATAATATTATTGCTTCTCCATGGGGACCATTCCAGCAAGAGCTACTTGGCACAAATTGCTAAGCATATTACATTTGTTAGCAGTGTAGAGAAGTCTCTCATTGCTATATTCAATCCTTATTCACATACCATGATGTAAACTACCTACAACGATGTGGGCAAATGAATTGGCACCAGCTTGATACATATCTTAAACAGGGATGCCAATTAGAATTAATCACAGGGCCTAAAAATCACCTAGAATGAGCCATTTTGTACACAAGAAAAGCCTTAACTATGGTCTCAAAATAACTCACCAGGGCCTGATTTTAGACTATTGACTGAAAACTGGCATCCCTGCTTAAATCTCTTTTTTAACACACATAGCACAGTATGTGTAAGGGCTTTTTTAAAACCCCATTTTGGCATTTAATAGAGTTGTCATACACTTTTGATGATTTTTTAAAAATTAAATGACATGAGAGATGGTACATTAAGTAAGACTCACCTATTCTGTCCCGTCTTTCGATTGAAAGGCACCTTATCTATGTGAGCAACCTTTGGGTAGAGACCAGCACACAACACAGCCTTCACAAGCTGCTCATTCTCTAAAAAAATAATAAATCACAACAATTTAGAGTGATTATAATATGCTTAAGCCTCGCGCAGATATGACGCGCAAAAACTGTGTTGTTTTTTCTGACAACGTTAAGTGGAATTTGAGTCATATCTCTGTATCTTGCACCACAGAGATAAGTAAATACACATAGGACCTTTGTTATGCAGTTGCCATTCTTTTACATGTTTTTTAAAAAACAGGATTTTGTAAAAGTGGGTCACTATGTTATATGTGTGTGTGTGTGTGTGTGTGTGTGTGTGTGTAATTGGGTTTTTACAGACGTGTACCAATCAGATATGATTATTTACGTCAGACCGATTCAGTTTCGAACCTGCGTCCTTGGCTGAATCAGTTTGTAACTTCCATTGTTAGCTGGATTACAGGCACACGCCACAACGCCTAGTTATATCTGAAGGAGCCTTATTAAATACAGGACTAAGCAATTTAAGACTCACGCCTTATTAAAGCTTATAAGGGCATCAGTTTGGTTTTATACCAGAGAATTCACGATTACAAGATCACTGCTCTACCACTCATTTCTTGAGGTTTGCAACAAAATATACTACTTCTAATGATAAACCTTGATTTATTAAGTGGATAATACAGAATACTGTCTCACAGATATCAAAGGGCAAACCTGAGACTTAAGGACATTGGTGCCAGGTTTTATCCAGTCAAGTACTTAAACACCTGAACTATGACACCTCTACATAAATAAATGGTTGAAGGGTAACAAAACATGACAGAGCAAGGCGGTGAAATACTGTATCCAAAAGACAACTAGCTATTTGATCAGTTATATGACTCAACAAATATTTGTTTGTCATTTTCATGAGTTCAGTAATTGCTAAATGTACCCAATATGGGAGAGAGAGTGCACAGAGATTTTTTTTTTAAAGAGAGAAGAGAAAATGAAAAGTATGAGAGAAAGGAAATGGTGAAAGAAACATCCATGTATTATTGCAATTATATTTAAGCTGCAAAGATGAAGGTTTACTAAGTGGGAATAAATAAAAAATATATGACAGAGATGTTTGAAAGAAAGGAGGGAAGAGAAAAAGACACAAGCAGCTAGGAAAATTCTTTTAGATCTACAAGATATGAAGAGTAATAGAGGAGAGAAAGAAAGAAAGAGAAAGATTTTTTTTTTAATAGGGAAAAAGGGAAGCTTTAAACACTGAATTAATGGAATAATAACAATTATAGATTATTAAGAAATATTCACTACATCCAAGAGTTGTCACCTACCTGAATTTCTATTTGCATCAATGTGTTTGGGTGATCTGTTGGAGACAAACCTCAAACGATGCAGGACATCACAGAATTGACCCTTCATCTTACTCAGCATCTGTATGGAAGACAGAAATGAATTTGAAGTTTAAGTTTTAAAGGTAAAAACCAGTATTGGAAACGCCCCAATTTCAAAAACTGAAATAGAAGCTCTCATTACCAATCATGTGAAAGAATACATTTTGACTAATACATGATGATAAAAAATTTGCTGAGAAACCGCCTACTAATTCATATATTTGGTAAATTTGTTTCTCTCATGGTCTGTGAGAGATATAGGGTAGTCCAATATACATCTTTCTGGGTATAGTGCTTGTAACCTAATGAAGAATGGGCCAGATTTCTTATCATTTTGATGGTTCCAGAACCTTGCAGATGATAGATGCTAGATGATCAACCTTTTCTGATCGATTCCACAACGTTTCTTTCATAATGCAATCGCATGACCGTAACTGGTCTTTACCTTTAAAGCCATACTGTTCTTGAAGCACTACTGCCACATCCTCTATTCATTCATGATTCAGAATTAGGGCTGTTTTGCATGAAATAAAATTTCATTGCCACAACTCAAAATAAATTACAAATGCGAATTCAAATCAATCACACGATTACATGTAGGTGAAGAGGAAGGGAGGCTTACACTGAGGATGTTTGAAGACATGAAGTTATGCCAGCAGTAGGATCCCTCTCCTCTGTGTTCCTTGGCATCCTCCCAGCCACTCATAGCATTAGCTAACATTAGGTGATCACTGCGAGTGTTGTTGGACAGCACCCTACGCCTCTCATCAGCAAGCTTCTCCTTACCCTAGTTAAAGCAAAGAACAATTCAAATAGTGAAAGGTTGTAGGACATGAAAACTACAGCTTTGGAACCAAGAAATGCAATTGGCCGTTCATTAGTCATCATTCCTATACCTGGGATCTTTATAACTACGTGCTATGTGTGGAAGGTATATAATCGTGTCCAAATGACTACTTATGGTGTACGCCTGCCCCAGATAGCTAGATCCCAGATAGATGATGGGCAAAAGTTCATTAGTCAGATGCAGTTAAATAGGTGGTGTTATATGTTGGGTACATTTAACAAAGCAACATTATGAGAAGTCCAACTATTATCATATGATAAAAAGTGGTCTATAGTGTAAGTAAAGTCTTTAGAATGGTTATAAAAGCATTTGACACAATTAAATGGTACTATCTAGAATATCACAGAACGTTGTTTTCTTCATAACTTAAACAAACTAGGCCACTACAATGTTTTCATTCACTTTGTGAGGTGGATTATGATATGTGTCTTTAATATATTGAGGACATTCCATTAATTGGGGTTTTATAACAGATGTAACAGATGTTTAATACAGCAATGCATACTAATCCTATAATGTAATCAAAGACTTTCATTGTTGTTGTTACATGCCAGTGACTCATCCTGGACTCCTGTGGGGCGTTTCACAAAACCTGTCATCAGTGACAAATGGCAGTTCTTTTTATAAGCTAGTGAAATCCTTGCTTCTGATTGGTTATCAGCAGATTTGTCACTGATTTTTGTCATTTTTCATTAAAAAAAATGCTTTGTGAAACGGGTCCCTGGTGACACCATGGGCAAACCCTCTCCAGGCCACTTAACTGTCCTGTGCAAGTACATGGACATGTAGGCATATATCTCTTTATGATGACTGGTCAGTTTCTCTGGTCACACCTTCTATCAATCTAATCCTGTGCCTTCCTCTTCTCCTTTCACCTTGCACTTTGGACTTTCTGAATCATGATACTCTGAGCCATAACCTTTGATCTTACAATGTGTCTAAAGAAGTCAGGGGAGTGTTTCACAAAGATCCTAAGTCAAACTAAACTTGAAGTTGGACTTAAAAATTATGGAGAGCCATTTGTAGCCTTCAAATAAAATATATTCAAAAGCAAAAAATGTAAAGTATTTTAGACTTCTTATAGATTCCACATCAAGAACATGAAATCACCTTCATAATAGAAAATATGAATGATTTGAATCAACATTTTATGCCTTTTAAAATAACTCTTACATAATATTTTCATAGATGCTAACGGCTTTCCATAAATGTTAAGTCCAACTTAGAGATAAGTTCAACTTAGGATCTTTGTGAAACAACCCCCCTGGTCTCTCATTTCACAACCATGGCTTCCAAGGTACAGTCTGGTTGCAGTTCATCATGAGAAGTGAATGTACTACTACAGTCAAACCTGCTTTAGTGACCACATGTATAGAAAGATCACCTGTCTACAAAGACCACATTTTGTGTTTCCCTTGAAAATGGTTACTCATTGAAACATTTACTATAGGAACCTGTACAAAAAGACCACCTGTCTTTAAAGACCACTTTTCTTGTCTCCCTTGGTTGGTCTTTATAGACAGGTTTCACTGCATTACTTTCCACACAAAAGGACATTACTTACCAGAGGGATGTAGAATGGATCCTTCCAGCTGAGGGATGCTGCTATGGTGAGAATGGGATCCAGACAGCAGAACATGGCACCAAACAGCATCATCTTACCAATACGAGGCTCCACCGGTAGACGAGATAGATGGTATCCCAAAGCTGTCAGATCCTCGTTATCATCAAAGGCTCTCTAAAAACACAAACACATACAGTACATCAAACATGGTGTCCCACATATGCAACATTCAAAATGCTCACAAAAGTTCATAACAAACCTAATGAGACTACGAAAGTAATCAGTGAAGTCTCTCTGCAACTCTTATCCCAGTTATACATAAACACAGATTTAAGAAAGACATTAAAATTATAGATGACTACCGGTATACAGAAGAAAAAGAAATGACTGCACTTTTCATTCCTCACCAAAGCTCTCTGGAAACAATGATAAAGACACATATGAATAGAGCAATAGAAAGTAAGAGAGACTTAGCATTTTAACGCAGAAAGTTCAAGAGATAGTAATGAAAGACAACATAGACTGAAAGTGGAATAGGTACAAAATAGAAGAGAAAAGTAAGTATTAAAGAGACTTGTATTTAAATCTTTGCTGTTTTTCTGAACTAAGAGGCTGTCAAGATATCCCAAGCATTCTCATCACCTTTTACACTGTAAACTTTGAGATGTCTCAATATTTGGGGAATTAGCTATATTTCATGAATTATATCACACTAGATGTATGAAGGAGGCTGTTCACACCGCAATGAGATTGCACGGTCTATCCTAGCACCCCCTTTTTTCTAGCGCGCGCTAGACTGCGCTCTCTCTCGTGGACCACCCCCAAGAGGTACTCCAGTGGCACGCCGTTTTGGCTCGCCGTGGCTCGCTGTTGGGCGGACAGAAATGACGTTGTACCTTCCACACAGCAGAGATAGCACGATCTAGCGCCCGCTATCTCTTCCGGTGTGAACAGCTTCTATGATGTTTCCAAATGTTACCCTGGCTCAATATGAACTGTCATAATTATTACTTGAGAACATTTTTAGCTCTTCTCATTTATTCACCTGCCAACATTCCACTACAAATACATTCAAACCTGCTTAAGTGACCACCTGTCTACAAAAACCACATTTTTGTTTTCCTTGAAAACGATATCTCATTGAAACATGTACTAGAGGAACCCATCTACAAAGACCACTTTTTTGTGTTTCCCTTGGGCGGTTGCTATAGACAGGTTTGACTGAATTAGAAATCTCCTCAGACAATAAAAGAATAGTGTGTAGTTTAAATGCATATTTTAGGACAGATATTTTCAGAACATGAGAGGAATAAAGAGTTCATAACACAAGTTTGAAGGCAGTGAATTAGGAATCATTCCTCCATAACACAAATAGTTGGCATTTATGCCTTTGTTCTTTCCCCTGCAACTACAAGCCGTAACTACAAGAAGCAAGAGAGATACCATTTGTTTGAGACTGCTGATGGCTAGTTCGATTGCTCTTATGTCGGGGGTTTCCATAGCTTTGCTGATGAACTGATGCACACTGCCTAGCTTCAGGGTCTGAATATGAGAAGAAACAAACAATTATACAATGACTGCAGTGTTAAGTATTATGTACTCTATCTTAAAGCGGGACTGCACTACTTGTAGCTACAGTACTTGCGCTCTCTATATAGACAACAATACCTAAGCAAAACCCGTTGGTCCCCCATGATCCCCTTTTTCTTTTGTTAATTGAGAACTGATTTAACAAAAAACCTATCTGCAAGTGAACACAAAGGGAAGTCTAATCCCTCCTGGTCAAACTAGTGCAGATAGGCTTTAAGTTTTTGAAATGAGCGGAAGTTAAAAATGATAATAATAGAAATTGCCTATTAATTCTGTGTAATAAAGTACATGTATATGAGTTAATGCCCTTCTGGCTCCAAAAAAGGAAAAGGATTGTGTTTTTTTAAAGCTCATATGGGTACCTTAATGTTGAGACAGAGTTCTTCAAGAGGAGTTCTCTTGATTTCTGGAAGTTGGTATTCCACCAATTCAGATGCCTTAAGCTGGCTGTACACATGGAAGCATTCTCCATCCTGCACCCTGCATGGGAAAATAAATGAACACAACTCAAAAGGATGATGCTCAGACACACACAAAAAATCCATCTTCGCTGTTGATCGTTACTTGAACAAGGTGGTATAATAATATTAATATTTTTAGTTAATATAGAGCTTTATACAACTACAATGTCTCTGAGCATTTTACAGGTCATCGGGATGAAGCTTTCCTACATACAATGTCTGCACATTTTCCAATCCCTTGGAAGAATTCCAGCCAAGCAACATTTAACAGCCACTCACAATTCTGAGCAAACTACACTGACTTTTACATCATACCAGGTTTTCATTTAACACCTGGGTAGAGATAAGCAATGTAGATAAAACGCCTTGCTTAAGGACATAGGTGTTCAGTATCAAACCTTGGTATCTCCAGCAAATGTTTAAACCACTTTCCTTTGACACCTCTTCATACATGTATGTAAATACTAAATATATATATAATCTACATTGCCAATGTGTTATTTCAACATTCCTTTTCATTCACATGTTTATACATTATGTATGAACAGCATAAACATCATCAGCATTATCAGAATGAACATCTATCATTATATTTTCAATTATTCATACCTCCATCATGCCTGTATTCATTACAACTTTAACATTACCATTACTGTCTACCATCCAGGTGAACAAATTACTCTTGTTACCACCAGCTCAATAATGATTGCGACCAACTTCATCATCAGTGCTATCAACATCTTCATTACCAGCAGCATCACAACCACCAGCATCATAAATAATCCCTCTCAGATTATTTGTCACACTCTTCATCATCGTTATAGCCATCATCATCTTCATCAAGCACATTAATTTCAATTTCAATTCATGAATTACATCATTATTATCATCACCACCACCATCATCATCATCACCATCATCATGTAAAAAGAAAAAAACATTTGGAAATTTTAATAGGGACAAAGAAAATAGAAAATACAGAAGAGCTGTAGCTCCAATAAATAATTATCAAAATCATCATCATCATCATTAATACATCCTTGTCATTTTGTTTCAAACACCGTCTCCCAATTCTTTACCTCCCAGCTCGCCCCCTCCTCTGATGAGCCGACGCCTTGCTGACCCATTCAGCCTTCATCGTCCTGATGTTGTTGGCCACATCAAAGTTGGTTTCCTTGACTCGTCCGAGGTTGACCACATAGACCACATCATCAATGGTGATGCTGGTCTCTGCAATGTTGGTTGCTATGATGATCTTACGTACTCCGGGAGGTGGATGTTCAAATACCTAATGATAAGTCATGAGTATGATAACATAACATCAAACTCCAACTACAGATGATCAATCGGGCATTGGAAAAAGTAGAAATGTAAATAAAAATGGAAACTGCAGAAAGACCATACTTGGGAAGGAAGACGAGGATAAGATGAAAATGCCTTGCAATCGGGAATTAAACCAAGAATCATGAGATGAGATTGCCTTGCAATTTTTCATTGGAGCTTTATCAAAGATTAATAATAATAATAATAATAATAATTATAAGAAATGGATTTACAGAGCACTTTTTCAAAAGGATAAAAGGTGTTGTTCCTTGGTCTACATACACATTAACCCTTTGTATATGGGAGTTTTTTCCTAAGGTGTAGGGCAACATGTTGAAAGTATTCACAGTCATTGCGTTTGCGGATTTTGAGAAAGAGAGAGGAAGGAGTTGATGATGATTGAAGTGAGAATGATGCTCTCCGTTGCTTAAAGAGCAGAGCTGCCAACCTTGTCCAACCCAAAAAAGAAACCACGATGGCAAAAAAAAAGGAATTCATTGAAACAAAACTTACATCCATGCGCGACACACTTACAATGCAGAAATGTCCATTCCTCATGCTAATTTTTTTCCATATTAAGACCTTTAGTTTATTTACAAGGTACATGTAGGTAGTTTTTGTTGTTATAATAATAATGATAATGACAATAATAGCCTAATAGTCCACTCCAAATTTTATTACACCAAAACGGAAATTCTTTTTGCCCAATTGATCGTGAGCCCGGCAGCCACTATGCAGCGCCAGATCGACGTTGCTCTATCCCTTATTATTGAACGCCAAACAAGGTAGCAACAACTTCCATCTTTTAATGTCTTTTTGGTATGACGCGGCCGGGGTTCGAACCCACGACCTCCCGGTTGTGAGGCGGACGCTCTACTGATTGAGCCAACACTCCGGTTCGGTATTTTGGTATTATTGGCGTTTCATTCTTTTTGAGAATATTTTGCTCTTCAAGTATGTTTTAACCTTAGTTTTATATTGACTTTGTGATCAAATCAACATTTAAGGGCAGTGCGGTAAGTTGGGTATTTTTTTTATTTAAAAAAAAAGAAGAAAGTATTTTATGATGAAAAAACGTACTACCATAATTTGGAGGAAAAAACTGAATAATTGTGGGAAAAATGTAATGGTTGGCAGCTCTGAAAGATATATAGAGGAGGAGCGGTTGACATAGCATTGCAGACATGATAGCACTAACCTGTCTCTGGTTGATGGTAGGCATCATAGAGTGTAGTGGGATGATGATGAACCTTTCTTCGGAGAAGAGAGTCTGGGAGGTGAGTTTGTCATGAAGCTTACTGATCTGATCCCACCCGGGTAGGAAGACAAGGATGGCACCCTCCTACTGGGGAGAAAAGATTGCTCACTAATTAGAAAAACTGAAACTAACTACTTTGGACAAAAGAAGAAAGAGAGGAGACCTACTGCAAACATACAGGATAATGACACAAATCAACAAATCCAAAAAAAAGAACATTATGAAAGAACAAGAGGACATTCCATGAAGCTAGCCAAAACAAGAAGCCGACTTAATTGACATCAGGAAAATTTTCTAAAGCCAGAGAGATGTAAACAAATGGATCAAGCTTCCAAAAGCTTAAAACGACAACTATCTAACCTGGGTTTTTAAATGGGCTCCATGGGACCCCCTTAACCATGAGACACCACACAATCTACTGGATATTCATCACCACGATGGCGAGGTGTGGCCTTCAAGGTATATTCAAGGTATAATTGGTTTGGAAAATCCTCCAGGGATGGTGAATGAGTTTTAGTAGAGGTGTATAAAATTATAAACCGGTAAAAACTGATCTAGGAAGTCCTTGTGTGGTCAAGCTCAATTAAGATAAACCATTGGTACAGTTGATGACTCAGTAAATGGTAAGTGGATCCAAACCATAGTTCATAATTAGTAGTATTTCTACACTTTCATTCACAACTGTGGAAATGAAACCCCAGGGCTCTCTGCTAAGGATATCTACATGTAACTACCGGTATGTTCCTCTTTTTTCCATAATTGCATGAAATAGTTACTTTTGCATGTCATTTTATGATTAAGATCTATGAAGTAAAGTGATTGAAGTGAGTGATTGCAAAACAAGATGGAACTTCGACTGCGCGCAGTCGAAATGATGCCTCCGTCATAGAGCAATTTTACAAACCAAAACAGAAGATATTTTTCAAATTCAAGTTCAATTGTAATCCATTAACAGGCTCTCAGAATATTGTGATTACTAGCAATTTCTCATAGACATATGTGACCCGGCACCACAAAACCAACAAAAAATCGCAACCAGCGATTCTCCGTAATCAGCTAAAATGTCAACTTAGGTGAAAAAATAGATTTTTTTTTTTTTTTGCATTTTCTGAAAGAGTGGTCTTTTCTGTACCTAGTATCAAAATTTGGAAGTCTAAAACATAGTAGAAGATGTGTTTTAAACGGTTTTTCTAGACCAGTTTTTTTCGCACAGCCTTCGGTCTCTTCCAAAATTTGATCACTTTTCCCGAGCGAAATTATCGTAGTCCGGAAATGGTCGGTCGTTGCTAACGGGTCGTGCTGCGCGGGCTGTGATTGGTCCGTTATAGCAATCAGTGCGGCGCGCCATTTTGTTTGTATCCGCTTTCACATCCGAGTTCCAGATTTGCGTTCGTCTTATATTCTCCGTTAACGACTTCGAGTAGCTTGATTGTACATCACATATCCAGAATTTGTTGATCAAGAGTAAGAACATTATTATATTTTATACATTTGAGAGTGACAAGTTGCGAAAAAGTCTACAACGTCGTTACAATGCCAGGTTTTGTACGTGAGCAGAGCCGTGGGATGGTACCGGGGTGCACCAACGGAGATGCCCGGGTAGCTCGGGCGGTCAACGAAGCGATGATGCGGGGGCTAGCTGCGGGGGATCAGGCCAACCTTACAGCTTTGCTTACTGAACACTTCGGGCAAGACAGCGACGAGAGAATTCCTGATAATGACGAGGACATGTTATGTTAAAACAGTATGGGAATTAAGTATAAAGCAAGTTCATAATGTGGTTACAAATAATTGCCCAGATGTATACAAAACAAGATAGGTGACAAGCAGTGTTATGTAAGGGGGAACAAAAAGACTCTGGGTCCACCATGAATAGGCATTGTCTAGTGCAGGTGTCTCGGCACTATGTTGCAGTTCACTTAATCTGTCCAATTACAACTCTATACATTTACAACATAATAACTTTTGAAAGACTTAAGTCCACACATTGAAACCTCAGAAACATAATGAACAGACTATGTTTGACCATCAGGCCAAATTTCAGCCTAATCTGAAAATCTCTTCATAGTGGTTGCTATGGCCTTTTGATTCACCCTTCTATTGATTTCCCTGTGGTTTGCTTGCTCCGCATGCTTGAATAGCCCCAAACTTTAAAGCTCTCTTTCTCACAATTTAATACCAGTAACCTCCCTCACCAGCTCTTTTCATTCACTAAATTGAAAGGGTTAGGAAGCTTCAATTTGGACAAGTAATATACCATTTTAAAGAGGAGAACTTCTTCTTTCATAATCAGATGATTATAATTTTTGCTACTTTTTGGTGGTTTTGTGGTGCCGGGTCACATATATGAGCCCATGACATTGACCTCATAACCCAATAATCTACTCAGTTCATTGGCTCTGCAAGATACATACATGAACTAAGTTTGGCAGGAATCCATCAATCTGTTGTAATCACAAGCTATTTTTGTATACATAATGAGCCACATGACCTGTGACCTCGTGACCCCAAAATCTAATCAATTCATTGGCTCTGCAAGATACATACATGACCAAAGTTTGGCAGGAATCAATCAATTGGTTCTTCAGATAACGTGATCACGAGCTGTTTTTTGCATACATAATGAGCCCTGTGACCTTTGACCTTGTAACCCCAAAATCTAATCAATTCATCGGCTCTGCAAGATACAAACATGACCAAAGTTTGGCAGGAGTCCATCAATCAGTTCTTCAGATAATGCGATCACGAGAATGGGACTTACAGACGGACGGACGGACGGACAATTTGAAAAAATAATGCCTCCGGCTACTTCGTAACGGAGGCATAAAAACGTTCCTATGCTTTACTACATTACGGGTGGATATGGAATACACCTGTTTACTTATTTGTATGCATACTTTTTAAACGAAAGTTTCTCTTCACAACTAAAAACAGTTGGCAGAGGCTTGCCCGACATAGCAACAACGAATGTATGCAGAGTGGACTCCATAAATAGAGATGCTGTCATTTATATAGGGCTAATAAATTGATAGGGAACCGGGTTTAAGGGACTGAAACATGCATCAATTGATATATACATTTTTTTAAACAGAGGTTTTTACATGAATATGAGTTTTGAACTCAATTTTTCTCCATTTTTCAAATATCCTGGTATATAAACATCTTGGGTAGTTTTCTAATTTGCATTTAGGGTGAAATTAATGACAGACTGTCCGTGAGAAACCTTACCGGTTTTTTGAGCGAGATGTAGCGCAGTAGTTCAGCTGTGAGATCTAGATCTATGACATTGTGATCCATGGATGACAAGGTATCCACCACTTGCTCTGAATACCTAGCAGAGAGAAAGAGAAATAGAGAGAGAGAGAGAGAGATAGAGGGAGAGGGAGGGAAAGGGAGGGGAGGGAGAGGGAGAGGGAGGGATACACAGAGAGACACACAGAGAGACACACATATAAACACACACAGACAGGAACAGAGATAGAAAGAGACACACAAACGCACACACAGACAGGTAGACACAAAGACACACAAACACACGCAGGGACAGAGATAGAGAGAAACGCACAAACACATACACACAGACGGAGATAGAGAGAGATGCACAAACACACACAGAGAGGCAGGGACAGAGATAGAGAGAAAAAATAACAAAGAGAGACATGGAAGAAAAGAAAGCCAGAGAAGGGAAAGAAAATTTCAATGTATATTCAATATCTATTCAAGGTCTATTTGACAGGCTGTCTATTCAATCAAATTTCTTGCAAAGTATGCCACAATGAATATTAAATCGCAATACATAAAGAGATACCCCCCAACATATACTCTCAATACTCAGTAATCCCTGTCTTACAAATATGAAGTATCTTGTATGAACTTAAAAACTTAAGGTTATCCAAGTCACAAAAACTATACAAATATAATCTTATCAACATGTACTGTTGGGTCGAAACGAGACTCTGGCAGATGCAGATAGCTTGCTAATGTAAATCAGGACAAACAGAAAGCAGAAACATTCTAGAGTTGAAGGATAGACAACAAAATTCTACTTACGTTTCCCTCATCGCTTGAAGGTATTCATCAAACTTCTTGCGGTCCTGTTGTTCCTTCTCCATCTCTTCCTCCCTATTCCTCTTTCCTTTCTTGTACTTCGCCCAAACTGGTTCTTGGCGTTTGTTTTTGGGTGCTGGAGGTTGATATCTGGTAATTAGAAAGAGCATGTATAAACAATGATACCTCGATTGGTAGAGCAGTGGTCTTGTAATCTAGCGACCCGGGTTCGAAACCAGTTGATGCGCTAATGCCCTTTGGTAAGGCATTAATCCTCATTACGAGTTGCCTCGGAGAAGACCTTAAAGGTAAAGACCACTATTGGAAATGCCCCAATTTCAAAAAATGAAATGGAAGCTCTTATTACCAATCATGTGAAAGAATATGTTTTGACTAATACATGATGATAAAAAATTTGCAGGGAAACCGCCCACTAATTGATATATTTGGTAAATTAGTTTATCCATGGTCTGTGAGAGATAAACGCATATGTTGCGCACGTGTGCCTATAGTCCCATATTCATCTTTCTGTGTACAGTGCTTGTAACTTTACGAAGACTGGGCCAAATTTCTGATCATTTTGATGATTCCAGAACCTTGCTGTACACACCAATACTTATATGCTAGATGATCAATCTTTTCTGATCGATTCCACAACGTTTCTTTCACAATGCAATCGCATGACCATAACTGGTCTTTACCTTTAATTCTGGTTGCTAAGTTACTAACAAGCATTTATGATACCTTAGCAGTCAGGTAAAATAACCACCACTACTACTTGTGATTGTTATAGTAACAGACTTATAGCTGTGTATGGTGGGGCTTATTAAAATTAAAAAACTACTAAAGAATAGATGGTATAAAAGTGAACATGGTAAAAGAGCGAAGATAAATTAAGAAAATATGGAAAATCACAGAATGGTAAAAAACGACCAGAAACAAAAGAGACAAAAGTTTTTAAAGCTGACAATAAGTTGAGACATACATGTACCTTGTCATCTCTAGAATATCTTCTAGGTAAAGCTCAACGACACCGAATGTGAATCCTGGAATGTTGACCATAGGGGCTTGACCAAAGTAGTCTGAGAATAGCTCTGCTCTGAGAGTGGCACTCATCAATATCAGCTTCAGGTCTCTCCTAAAGGCAAAATGAAATCGCTATTTCTGAAACATATTTTTACGATAGTATGACAGATGGCTTTTGAAAGTAGTGGGATATGACTTCCGTACATTTGTGGTTGGAACTCTTTGAATAACATATTCAAATGACTTTCAGTACATCATCAAACGTATGGTATTAACAATTGTATATCGTTTACAATATTTTACATGAAATAGAATTGTGGACCAGAGTATCGTTTCACAAAACCGTAATAAGTACAAGATTATTGACATCCCATTGGAATGCATGTTAACTTTAATTCATATATTTTAATTGGTTGTTGGCGAACTTATGATGGTTTTTTGATACCCGGCCTAGAGATCTACGTTGTGGCCTGTGTTTAGCAACATTTCCATTCTGTTAAAGGTAAAGACCAGTATTGGAAACGCACCAATTTCAAAAAATGAAATAAACGCACGTGTCGCGCACGTGTGCCTATTGTCACATATACATCTTTCTGTGTAACATGCTTGTAACTTTACAAATACTGGGCCAAATTTCTTATCATTTTGATGATTCCAGAACCTTGCAGTACACACCAATACTTATATGCTAGATGATCAACATTTTATGATCGATTTCACAACGTTTCTTTCACAATGCAATCGCATGGCCTTAACTGGTCTTTAGCTTTAAGGAAGGTGTGGGTTTCACTGCTTTCTTAATGTATAGTCTTTTCCACTCCATATTACAGTGTAGTACATGATTTTGTATGCCAATAAAAATAGAAGCTTTGAAGAGAGAGAATTTTACTTTGTATGCTTTGTTTATTTGATAACACTGTTAACAGTACAGGTCATAACTTTATATTAATTGATTGATTTCGTCTATTCATTTGCAGAATTTACAAAGCTTAATACATTTTGTAAAAAAATGAACC
>BEXV01000720.1:34735-45691 GCA_003118195.1 Hemicentrotus pulcherrimus
AAAAAAAAAAAAAAAAAAAAAAAAAAAACTTTTTGTTTTGTTTTTTAAAGGGCAAAAAAGAGGGGTGCGGTTTATACAACGTTAATTACGGTATGTGTTATCAGTGTCTGTGATATGGTGTAATATTGAAGCCCAACAAAAATTGCCCTTCAAAATATTAAAGTGCTTCAAAAAAGTAAAAAATTTTGAGTGACTGGTTTTACCGTACTCATTTTCCACAATACACTGTAGTGTTATAAAGAATCTGTTAGGAAAACAGTTTTTGAAATTTTGAATTCCAATCATAAATATCTTGATAATCAAACATGCGATTGGCTTGTAAAAGTCATGGGATTTATTTCTGACCTAAAGGTTTATAATTATGATTGCAGCAAGAGCTCAATCCATGAATTTTGTTTAGAATCAGAGGCAAAGTTACCTAATACGGAAAATGAGTATGGTAAAACAGGTCACTCAAAGATTTGTAATTTTAGAGGCACTTCATGATCACATACCTGCCAACACAGAAAATAAGAATTAAAAATTTTAAGCACGATATGCCTTTCGAAAATAAGAAATCACACTTGCAGCGGCAGTGTAACTGGCAATATGCGGTAAATCTGTACCAAAAAGCAAAAATAAATTTGCTGCACGATCATACAGCCATTCAACGCACGCAATACATGAACTCTAATCGCGGCACATGATAAAAACAAGCTTAATTTGGTTTGAGCACCAAACACACACACAAAAAAAGGGTTGGCAGGTATGTGATCATTTTGAAGCCCATTTTTTTATCGGCTCCACATACACCATATCACAGTCACTGATAACACGTAGGGCCATGGATCTCAGATTTGTAATATTTGAACATTTCTGTGTACTGCCATAATTAATTGCACCATGTGTGAACAGATCTCTAAGAAACAAAGTGATATTAATTGTATCCTCACCTCTGTTGCGACCTCTTCATCCGGCCTTCCATCGCTGTCCTTGAGCTCCACATATGGCTTCTCATGCACCCTGTTCAAGTCTTCATGTAACCCATCCAGTAAGAAAGCTAATAAATCCTGGGAGTCGTGCTGTTGGAACCCACTGAAGCGAGGTGCATACTTCGCTATCGTCCACTGCATAAAGAGCATGGAGAGCGAAAAGTAAGGTTAAAAGTTTTGGAAACTGAAGATTGAAGAATGGTTGCATTTGTCAAGAAGTTTTGTAGTGATTTTGGCCTACTTAAATTTCCTGGTAACATATTTTGAGCCTAACAGGGAGTATGGATCGTTGCTCCCACTCTTCACATTTATCCAATAGAGTTCTTTAGAATACACATTTTCTTTTTTCTTTTTCAGATACAGTTTTCAGATACAGTTTTAAACAATGGTTTCAGTATAAACTGATCAGAATGAATTTGGGACACAACATGCAAAATATCACTAATTCTATCATTCTGCAACTCTCATTCTTCAAACTCATCAAACCCCTATTAAAAGTCTTGCAACGCTCAGCATTAAAGAAAAGAAATAATCTAAATCACATATGTGCTTGACAGAACTGTTCAGATAGAGATGAGAAGATATACAGCCGTACTCACCCTGAGTTTGAGAGGTGCTATACTCCGCGCTGTACCTGACCAAAGGTCATTGACGAGGTCACCATATCTCTTGGCAAGATGACCTTTCATCCCCAGAGGGTTCGTACTGTGAAGAAGAAGAGGAGCATTCAAATTGATTCAATCATGAACAAGACACAGAAATAATCAGTATTTGAAAGCTACTGAGAATACACCTTAATCATAGTATTGTTGAATTCTTCGTCCAACTCGACCACCATCATTTAAATTCTTTTTATTTTAATAACAAATATTATGCTATCGAAAAATCCAATACTCCTTAATTTGCTTGGAAATTAATCTTTTAAAAAATCTGGTATCATTTATCAAGTGTATATTAAAGATTTCAATTATTTTAGAATAACAAAGAAAAAGGGGCAGGAGAAAAAAAATATGAGTGAATGATCTCTTGAAAATAAAAACATGAGAAGAAAAAAACAAGAAGGAAGAATATGCCGATAGAAAAAGAAAAAGACAAGACATACTTCAGGAAATACTGTAAGAGCCTACAAACTCTAGGAGTAGACAAGAAGATATCAAAGATGAATTAAAACCGGACGAAAAACAATGAAAAAAAGTTCATACAGTCAAATATTTAGGAATTTCAACTAAACTTACGGGTTGAGTTCATAGAGGTAAGACTTAGTTTGGAAGTAGAGCCTGAGAGGCTGGGTGTTGCTGATACACTGGACGGCTGAATTCATGAAACACGTGTTACCAAGGTTACTAAGACCGGTCACACCTTTATCTGTTCGCACACCTAATAAAAAAAACAATTAAAAAACAGATATTCATTGAAACTGATGAAATGATACTCCAAACAAGAGTAAATTAGAAATTGTAGGTTAGCAAGAAATTTCAAGACCCTAAAATTTATACTTCAAAAATGCTTTATACTATTAATATTCCTTGACATGTTACTAATTACAAGGTTGTTTTCTCTACCATATTTTTTCAAAATGTTGGTTCAAATGCAAATCTAAACAGAAAGGAAAAATCAGCAAAATGAAGTTAAGTCGTTGATACTTACTCGATTGCCTATCTGCTTTCTTCTTGGCTAATAATGACATCTCTTCGGGCCAGCTGAGATCCTTATTCCTGATCTCTATGAGTAAGCTCTGCTCATCGGCAATGCCAAGCTGATCCAACGTGCTGGAATCCTCTTCAAGGACTACAGGGTTGTTCTGAGGTATACAAAGAGAGAGGCAATGAGAAAAATGGGGGCAGAGTGAAGAGGGAGAAGGAAGAGAGAGTAAAACAGAAGAAAGAGAGAGTAAGAAAGAAGGGGGAAGAGGTGGATAGTGAGAAAAGTGGGTGAAGGGTGAAAAGAGAGAAGCAACAAAAGAAACGGGAGGGGGGGGGTGGAGAGAAAAGATGAAAAAAATAGAGAGTGTAAGGGTTAAAGAAGACACAGGGAAAACAGTAAGGTGATGGATATAGAAATATGGGAGAGAAATGTTGAAGGGATGGGACAAGACAGACATCCATAGAAGCAAAGAATGATCAAAGAAAAATGCTGAATGAATTTTAAATTTAATCGCACTTTGAGGTGAAGCGTATTCAATGTGTATTTTTCTATTCTGTCTGATCAGGTTTGAAAACTATTATGATGGATAAGATTCAAAAACGCTGCAGATATAGTGGAGCTCCAATATTAAAATTAGGTTGTTCACAATACACTGTGCTAAAATTGTCAAAATACAGAAAAAAATAATATGAGGCCCCAAATAATGTTGAATGTGTCGTGGAAGAGTGGATACGTCGCCAGACTGTCGATCAAAAGGTCAGCGGTTCGAATCCCACTGTGGCACTTAAGTCCTTTGGCAAGACAATGATCTTCATTTGCCACACTCCATCCAGGTGAAGTAAATGGGGACTGGTAGGAAGGAATTCTTTGAATGCTATGAGCACCAAAATCGGTAGCCTAGCAGAGCCGGGGTAATATTGGAGCGCTTTGAGCACCTTGCAGGGTGGGACATGTGCACTATATAAATATCCAATATTGTTATTTTTTCTAAACAATAGTCCAATATCCAGTCCAGTTTTTAAAAGTTTCAAAATCTTACCTCGTCTTTGAGGTTCCACAACCTCGTCTCCTCCGTTCTGACCCTTAACCTCGCCGATAAGAAGTCATGGACCTGCTGGAGCGTGTGCATCTTACTGAAGCATGCCACGTACGCCTGGTAGCGTTTGGGAGCTTGGGGGGTACCAATGTTCCCTGAGATGTTGATACCGAGTCCGGAGGAACTCAGTGATATATTGCCTGCAAGGGAAAAGATGGTGTGTTTAAAGCCTATCTGCACCAATCTAATAATAATAATAATAATATTAATACATTTATAGAGCGCAGAAACTATCTAAAATTAAGTATATATTCTACTGCGCCTGTTTGGCCAGGAGGGATTAGACATCCCTGCGTGGTCCCTGGCAGGTGGTTATCTCATCAAATCAGCTCTCAATTAAAATAAGAAAAAGGGGACCATGGGGGATCAACAGGTACCGCTTAGGCATTGTGGGCTACAAGTAGTGCAGTCCCTCATTAAAGGTAGTTGAAAAATGTATTTTATGTATTATGACAAAAGTTAATTCCATCAATGATTGATGGAAGCAAGATTCTATGGGTGGTGACAGTGGTTTTGGAATTCCTTTGAAATCCTCTAGTTTAATTCATATCTCTGATGTTAGGGTCATTTGTACAATGTATCATGAAATGAATGGAATTCATACAATATTTACAAAAAAATGAATGTTACTTTCTTCCTTTACTAAAAAGCAATTCAAATTTCTACTTTCATGTCCTTACACAAAGGGAACATGGTTACGTAAGGTACAAGCATAACTTGTGTGTCAACAAAAAATAAAGTTCCACAAGTTAATGAACAAGATAAATGAAAACACACAAAATAATTGGAATACACATAATATAAATTGGCATAGTGTGCAAGAACCAGGCTGACTTTCCTTCACACACAACTTTTTTTTTCAAACTAAAAAAATCAATTTAATGCTGGATACTCACCAGGTCTAATGTCCACTGTACCTCTGCCAATTTTCTAATTTACAACTATGATGTCCGAAATACTCACCAACTTTAAACATGATATTTTACTCTTTTTTTCTTGTCTTTTTTTAAAAACTGAAACGAATAGCCATTCCTTACCTAATCCAAGATTGACACCACTCCAACCATTTTGCTTGACTTGAGGGGTCTGATGTCTCAATAACTTCACACACAGAGGGTACAGTTCTAGCTTGCAGGATGTATTGCCTTGCGTGGTCGGCTGAACGATCACCTACAGAGGATGAAGTGTAGTAAAATATTGTTATTGTGGGGTCCGTTCACATCTAGTTGAGTCTGATATCACAATATATACGTCATTTAATGCAATCAAATTTAATGCTCAAATCTTTGTCAATTGCCTGTTAAAAATTATTTCATTCACTAGTTTATACAAATAATTGTATTTATATAGTCAGAATGCTCATTTTCACATTAATTGTTGCTAGGTAGGAAAAACATTATGGCTTGTCCTGCCTAACAACACGGAATGTATGCCATTCGCATAATGACTATTGAAAATACATTCATTCACAAAGCATTCAATTTGATTAAATCATGAAAATGGCATATTGACATGATGTCGTCTGAACGATCACCTACATGTTGACTGGTACAGAGACATATTATGATAATTGGAACAGTTCACACAAAGGACACAAATCAAGTGTACACAATGTATTGCCTTGCGATGTCATCTCAAAGATCACCTACAACCATCCAGAGAGATAAAGAGACCTATTGTTATAATTTGATTCGTTCACATATCGAGGGGTCTGATGTCTCAATAACCACAAGAACAAACATGCAGCTTGCATGAATGTTCAAATGAAAAAAACAAAAAATGTGATGATATTGCTTTCGTTGTTTACACAAACGAACCACAACAGCGTGCAATGATCCGATTTCCCTACATCACAAGACCTTGTGTCTTCACTGTCATGTGACTTCTCAGTTGAAAACAGAAATTTAAAAATTCAATGGATTAAACTGCTAATCAAAATTTGAGCAAGAAACTAGATAATCTCAAACGCTCAAACACCTCTCAATTCAATTCAATTGGAATGTAGGGAGGCCATGAGGGCTTCAAAAGGGCATTTTTTTTGTCAGATAAGTAATTTTCTCTTGTCAAAATACAATTTTATTTTACAACGCAACTTGTAAAGACGGTCAGAAAGTTTATTTCCACCATAATAGTGTGACACAGAAATATCTGCTGCTCTATCACCTAGAAGACTATTTAAATGGCGTATGTATATCCTTACCATTTATAGAGTTGAATTTTTAAAATTTGCTTGTAAAATGTGAACAATTCAGCCATTGGCTGCTAAGAATAGTTTGCTTTATACATGTACAATGAAAAAATAAATAAATACCGGTAAATAAAAAACAGAAATAAAGAAGACCTGATTAAAATGGTTTACAGCAACAAATCTAAACTTCGAAACGAGGCATGGCTCTGTTGAATAAACTTGGGTTTTTTACACCATCATTATTATTCCAAAAGAACTTGAAATATTATAATTAGAGCAATTTTTTTAGCATGAAAAATTCTTCAGATCGTCTGCTGTGCAAACTTACCATTAACATGCTTTAAAGTCTTTGGAAATTTAGCAGTTGATCCACCTTTTCAAGTTCTACAAAACCTTACTATATTCCACCAATTTACAGAAGTTAAGGTAAAACTTATCAATCAATGATCAGCAATTAATAAGCAATACTAAAAATCAAGAATTGGGACATATCCCCCTTCTACCTCACCTCATCCCTTATCCCATGGCAGACTACGGTCTCACCCTTTATCTTTGATGAAATAGAAATAAACTTACATTTCTAGGAAGAGCTGGACCCCCAGCATACCACAGAGCTAGGGCTTTCCAGACAGGGTCGGGGATGATTTCATAGTCTTTGTTCTGAGAGATTGGAGGATGCCGCCTGAGTCTACCGCCCTCATTAGTCAGGGTGGACACTTGCTGTAATGTGAGAAATAAAGAATGAGACATGCTATTACAAACGTCATAACCAAGTTTGTAACTATTTATTGAATGTGTACATGTAAAACTTTACCTGAATTTAGCTTAAAAGTGTAGTCAGGATTCCAAATAATATCCCAACCTCAAGGCATCGAACATTTTAAAGACAAGTATATGTTCTCATACAAATTCATTAGGTTTTTTAGTTACAACATCAAATGCTAAATCTTAAGTCTAATGGTAGTCCTTCCACAGCCATAGAGACCCACACATGTATAAATCATATGACATAAATACATGTAATAGATACCTGGTAACTTCAATGACATCCTGTAGTCATTCAAGTAATAATGCTGCCACTTAAAACATGAATGAAGTTTATTAAACCCACTAAGACGATATTATAGGAAGGTTAGTATCATTAAATAATTGTTTCATGCTTTATCAATCCTTTGCATTGCCTGAAACACATACATTGTACATGTAGCCCAGTATCAACAAATAATGAGTCATATCATATGAAGTTGATTAAGAACTACAGTCAAACATATCCAAAAAGGCCATCAAAAAGAGAGAGCAGAAGAGGCCACTGTAGGGAGGTGGCTTTTCTAAGAAGCTTCTGCAACATATCTAATCTCATAGCCTGCCATACGGCTGCATGCACGCTACTGTTACTCTGCTTTTTGCATGCTGGCACACATTCGTCATAGCAGTTATTGTTCATGCCCATTGGACTGTGCCTAGTGTTTTGCATGCGCTATTGTTAGTACCATCGCGTTAATTCGATTATCTCGTTATAAATCTGGCACTGGGGAATTAGACCTGTGGCAGGATAAGAGTTAAAGGTAGACAATCTAAGTAGCCTTTATATAGAGGTGACCACAATGACAGGGTTTGAATGGATATACATGTACCTTTTTATTATCAGCTGCTACAAGAGATGTATTATCAATGGGGCCTGGTTTACAGGGGATGGAGTTGGTAGGAACCGCTACAGCATGTCCAGGTCTCTTCCTTGACGGGCTAGAGCTGTTGAAAGATGACGCATGCTGCAGAGGCTTCACGCTGCTGGTAGATCCACCCAAAGACGCGTGGCGCGGAAGCGAGTGCGACGTACCGGGCCGCGAGCCGGTCGTGGCGTTCTGATTGGATGACGGCGAGGAGGGAGAGGAGTGGGATTGGCGGTAGGTGTCGCCCCAAGCCTGGCCCCCGTTGACCTGGGTGCGACGGGTGAAGGATGGTGAGGATGAGGTGGAGTGGTTAGGGGATAGGGCGGATAGGCTGGTCTGGACACCAGCGTGTCTTGACGTCTGTGGGCCACTGCTGCTGGTAGGCTGTAAAACAAATAACAAAACAAAGATAAGTTGGTGTTAGAAAAGTTCATGTACTGGGCAAAAGAAATTTGGGAATCAGTCAACGACAGAATACATGTACAACGGAAGCAAGCCATCTTCATCTTTCAAGAAAATGTTTCTCTGAAAATCACCTCGGTAGGTTCACATATAACCAATGAGAAATGAAAAACAAACCCAACAGTAATAAAGAAGGCCATGGGTAAACATGAACTGAAAAGCAAAATTCATAGCTGCCACCATTTGAGATTTTCAATTAGTAATGAGAGTAACGTGACAGATACAAGCATGCTGCGCAAAGTCCAAAGCCCTTGCAGCAGGGGAACAGGAATAGTCCCTTCTCAAACACACAGAAAATAATTCTGAGAACAATTTGGCAGCTATGCAAATCCAGCTTTGTTTACTACTAACTGCTAATCTACAAAAGTAAATATCAGTTAGAAATGAAGAAATCAAGAAGAAATGACTGATCAACTTCCAGACTGAAACCAAACAACCAGTGGTTCTTCTAAATAGTCTATAAACCTCTTTCAATTTGACAGGTTTCAATTCCGCTTCCGCTTTGTTTTTATAAAGTGCCCAATAAATCGATACACAATGTGTCTAAGGGCTTAACAGATATATTATCACCCCGGTCATCAGATTCAGGCTAACCAGCACACAATGTATGCACATTCTCCACTCCCTGGGGAGCATTCCAGCAAGTCACCATTTTACAAGCACACAATTGCTCATCCAACCACATTAACTTTCGCATCCTACCGGATACCCATTTGACACCCGAGTGGAAAGTGGCAAATGTAGATTAACGCCTTGCCAAAGGACTTAGTGCTGAGGCAGGAGTCAAACCCCATACCTTGTGACCTGCAGTCAGGTGACTTATCCACTAGACCGCAACACCTCTACAACACCTCTATAATCTATCTGCTTACCCTGTAATTGACATAGTCACTCCAGCCTTTCCACCAATGAGCTGAGATGAGGTACCAAGTCTGTGCCGGTCTGAGTCCCCTCCTCCTTTCTCTCTCAACCCACCCCATGATCACCTCTTTCTCTTCCACCGTACTCTGCGGTCTTAGACCAAGTATGATGTGACAGGTCTGAAACAAAACCAATTTAAAACTCTCATAAACACTCTACAATTTCTAAAGGTATTCAACAATACAAGGGAAAGAAATGGTATCAACTCTGGGCAGCGTGTCACGAAACCGTCACAAGTATAAGATCAGCTAATTCCCATTGAAACACGTTTATTGTAATTAACACACGTTGCAATGGCATATGCATAGAAACCATAACTTTCCACCTGAGTATAACCAATGTATGGAGGAAAAACTATTCCTCCTTTAAAATTAGATGGTCCCCTAATCAATTGTAATGATTAAAATTCTTGATTATGCTGAATCTACATGGAAAATCAGTAAAGGCCCCTAATTTAAAAAAAAATTATGACACATCAGATCTCTTGTCTCTTGCTACATGTAGGTATGAACTGTGAAGCAGTTTACCTGAAAGAGTAACTTGTTGAAGTCATCTGGAAGGCTGTTCTTGACAGCCCACACCTGGAACTCTTCAGCAGTGATACCTTGCTCACTGTCAACTGCGTGATTGGACATGATGTCTCCAGCGATATCCACAGGGTTTAGGTTCTCTACGGCTTTGAAGTCCTATCCACCACAAGGACATGAAAGCATTTGGAGAAATAAGAGAAACAAGGTATTAGAAATTAAGAATGACATTATTATCACCTGGTGCATGAAGGCGCATGATCAAAATATCACATCATAATTTATGTCATGCAAACCTATCTTACGGCGTTTCAAAGTTTTGTCTAACTCTTCAAATTCAATACTACAGTCACATTATTATGTACAGCCTACTGTAGCAATAAGGGCCACCTACAACATTGTATGAACAGTATGGTCTTTTTTGTGATATTGGGATATCTAGCTATGAAAACACTGTACTTGCGGCACTACAGAACTTAGAGCAAGGCTCTGTATAGAGAGAAAAGCTTTACATAATTTTTTTTTTTTTTTTTTTTTTTTTTTACATCATAAGTTCAAAATCATTCAAAATCGTACCAACATACATGTAAAGTCTGGTGTGGTGAGAGTACATGTACACTGGCTATCATGTGGTTCTGCAGTAGTTACGTGGCATCTACCAGGTGTTTACAGCATAATTTTGTTTTCTTCAGTGCCACTACAAGGCCTTATGGCTCAGCTTTACATAACAATATGACCTCATGCAGCATGACCGGACAAGCATCATGCTTTTTGGAGACATCCATCATGCATTATTTTAATGAAAGAGAGAGAGCCTGCCTTCATTAAAAGCTAGTCTACAATTAATATTTCGCTGTTTAATGAGATGGAGGATTTGATCTTCAAATATTCTTGAGTCGACGCCATGAGTGCTTGGATGGTCAATTATGTCATTCATTATAAGCAGCTCAGATCTACCCATTCACATACAACCCAATTAGTATGCAAATGTTATTAAGGTTAGCTTGGCAAACGTGTCAACAAGACACAATATTGTCATTCATTTAATCCCTATGTCCAATGGTTTGGACAAAACTTTACAAGTAATTAATTATACATCCCCAAAATGATGACTGAGCAACTGTACTGGAAGTATCATTATCTTAAAGGGCAAGTCCACTTGAAAAAAAAACTTACTTTTAATAAAAGCAGAAAAATCAGACAAACCAATCAACAAAAAAAATTGAGCAAAATCGAATAACTAATAAGAAGTTATGAATTTTTGAAAAAGTATGTAAAACTATGGAACAATGAGAATCACAACACAGTTTGCCAAGATGGTTATCAGTTTGTGACGTCATGTCCTCACAACTTATAATTGCTTTACCGGTATATAGTTTAATCCCATTAATTTCCCTTTTTATCTCCCAAAACTTGATTTCCCCATGCCTTTGCCCAGGTTATATCATTTGTATCATATTGCGTGCATGACATTTCC